>WOGR01004476.1:0-14694 GCA_015342045.1 Leptinotarsa lineolata | reverse complement strand
GGTTTTCGTGAGGCTGCTACGGATAGTGTTTCCGGATCTGAAGCAGGTTCTGATGTTGTACTTGGACCCAAGAAGAATTCATTCACAGAATAACTGACCATGAAATTTGATAAAATCATAAATTGAGGCTAGTTAGGTTTCCATCAATTTGTCGATTTTTATATGCACAAGTTGATGATGCATGTTAAAGATTCATTGACCGTACTATATGCTTCTTATACTTCATCAAAAATTCAAAGATACTCAGGAAACATGAGAATGATTCATTTGGGAAATCATGGTGAATTAGATTGTTTCATTCATTTATCTATATTTCGATTCTCTTGATGTACAACTTCAGTTCATACGAATTGACAAATTATTTGGATATCCTGATATTATTTACTAAAACTTTAGCAAAGCAATACCACATAAGGAATAATTTTTGATGGAAGTAATATTGTTTTTTTTTTCTAATTGACTCGGCCATTACTTGATGAAGATCCATAGTAATTTCACAAACTACACCGGAAACATACCTATTCAGTTATTCACTAAGAGAAAGCTACTGTTATAGTGAAACATGTGATATATTTTTAGAAATAAAGTTTGTGGAAATCAAATCGTTTCCGGTGTAGTTTTTGAAATAAATATTGTTTTAACTAAGCATTTCGAACTGCATGGAATATTTTTCTCATATTTTTTGGATAACATTGATATATGTTGGTCATATCTGATTTTCGATATCATTATCTCCTTCCTCTTCAATTTCAATCCAAAATGTAAATCATTTTTGAAAATTTCCGAAAATAAATATGATTTTTTATCAACAAAAGGTCCGTCTATCAAAACTTTTGGTGAACATCCATTTTGATTTATTTGCCATCAGGAATGATTTGAACAGTTCATTCGCTATCAGATAAATTCCAAATTGAACTAAACAAATAATTCCATATGACAAACGTTAAGGTAAGAATTGAACCTTACAGAAGCCGCAGAGTGGCATTCATGGTGGAGAAGTCTTCCCTAAAAATAGATACTCATTAGAATTTGTTCAAAAGAATTCACTCAAAGTTTTCATCATTCGACAAATGAATTTCATCAGTTCGGACTAACATTGTCTAATATTATATAAAATGATTTGAAATCCTTGAAAGAACCAATATAATTGGAAATCAAAAAGAATAGATATAAATAACAATTAAGCAAAAAACCCTGAAATAAAATCACAGTGGAATAATATACAATTGAAAAATTGAAGAATTAAACATATATTTTACTTTATTCTACTGTAATTTCATTTCAGGGTTTTTTTGGTCAATATAAATCATTTTATATAATATCAGACAATGGAAGACCGAACTATCACCACGAAACATTGTCAATCACCTTCAAACAAATGCTCAACAAATGTAGTTGGTCGAGATAAAAATTTGTGTGAATTGGGAGGAATATGGCTTTTGTTGGTACCGATTAGCCAGACAGGATTTGGAAAAAAACAGAAAAAAATAAAAACATCCACAATTTGATGTAGTTTCCATATGAAAGTCAGTGGTCTCAACAAAAAATTGTCACCAAATGTTCATTTTCATTCATGACGGGATCAATTCAACGGTTGCAAAAAGTCATCCAACAGCTATCTCACATAAGAGAAACCATAGAGTAGATCGCCCTCTTGATGGTAACTGAATAAATTTTCATTCAAGACTTGCTATCTCAAGTGTCGTTTTTACTTCTGAGAATGGTTATTACATTTCTTAGTATTCTTATGAACTACCCATATCCGTTTTATTCAATGTACTCATAACTAACTTTATAGTTCTGGGTTCAGTATTATCAGTTACAAGAAAATTCTACTACGGTTCATGAAAATTGTCTGTTTTTCTGTAATTTTTGCAGTATTTCGCAAATAGATCTCAACTTTGAACTATGTCACCCTTTTTTAACTGAAATTACGTATAAAAACTTCAAACGTTCTGAACTCTAGAAACTAAAAAACAATGAAAAGTTCACTTAGATATGAAATTACTGAAACATAATTCACATCTCTTTGTATGCTGGTAAATCTACTCGTAATATACAAACAGGATCATGTTTTATGAATGTCTTCCTTCAGTCTTCTTTACTGTGATTTCTCTTCAGTTGAGTGTTATTTTTTAGGAAAAGACTCCTGGTCGATGAAGAGAAATCATAACATGCGATATTGAATGATGATTTCAGAATCTGTTTAGTTTTTCCAAATTAAATTCCTAACACAATTATACTAAATTCAAACAGGTATTACACAACTTTTCAGTTCAAAGTAATAGTATGTCACAAAATTAATATCAACATAATTTTATAAAGTTTTCTTCTAAAAATTTTTACAAAATTTTCACTTGAATGAAAATACATTGAAATCGTTCCAATACTTTTTGGATATGCTGGTATTATTCCACATAGGATTTCATATTGTATGTTACTGCATTTGATTTACATTGAGATGAAAAATTCAATCAGCTAGAAGTAGCACTTTCTATCAGAAAGATTGTAAGAACTTCAGTATTCCGTAGCAAAAAGTGATATATGGATGAGATGATCCATCAAAGTGATATATGGGCATTTTTTCATTTAGAAATGGTGACAAAATAGATGCATTTTTTCAAATGAAATTCATTAAAATAGAATAATATTTCTTTTGGAAATTGAACCTACTTTACTGAGTCAGTTTGAAACCCATTCCAAGTTCATGAATGAAAATTGCTTTCAGATTATTAGGGCCCTGTGAAAAAAATTGAGCAAGCTTTTTGAAATTTTGAGTTTATATATAGTTGTGGAAAATGAATAACTGGGTGATATATGATAGAATGGCCCATACTCAATAGGAATTTATAACGTATTCAACAATATTATTTCGTGAAATTTTCACAGAATAGTTCACAAAATCACAACACATATTTGATAATTCTGCTCTCTAATACTATTAGAAAGACCTAGAAACATTCTGCAGTAAAACACGAGTTGTGATTTGATAAAATGTTCAATAAATATTTCACAATACTGTTGTTGAATACATTCATTCAACTTCAATTTTACTTGACGGGTTAGATGCAAATTTGAACCAATCAGAAACCATCCTGAAATATGGTCTCCGCAAGGAAATATTTCAATCGATTGGAATTTCCAGAAAGAATGCTTCAGAAAGCGAATGATATGTTCTTTCATTAGATTTACAACTTTTACAATGGTTATTTTCTCGGAAGACTCCTTATTTATTTAGTACTCACTTTCAGACACCCACAGTCGGCTTCTACGTAGGCCAATATGGCCAACGCAAAAACAATGAAAACTTTCATAGCAACTCCCTTTAAGCTCTTCCCCACGAAAAACAACTGAAACGGGCTAAAATTAGTTTTGATTTTATATCGTTTTTTATATACTTTATTTATAATTCAGAGTGCAATGACAATCCTAATGTCGTGTTAAAAGAGTTCATAATATTTATGAATTTTATTCACTTCTTCGTAAACAACTGTTCGTGGTATATTTTTTGGCATTCTTATAACCGAAATTAGACACAAATAGGTGTTATTTTCCTGAAGTAGAGTTATGGAAGCGAGGTTGATAGTTCAAGGGCGATTTTCAGATTCTTAAGTGGAGCGCTACTCCTACCATTAGGTGACCACTGAAAGGAGAAGCGAATTTTGCCTTTTGCTCTGCACTGCACTCAGTTGTTCTCAGTACCTTGGTACACTTTTGCTTGAATTGTTCATGTGTAAGCTTGGTCATGAAAATCATTATTGAAATTATTTTCTCAAACTAATCTAAAAAAATCACTGGTTTATTGAAAATATTCCAACTTCAAAAAAATTATAGATCTGAACAAATATTCACAGACGAATATTGAAAACCTAAAGGTGAAAGTGCAATGTTATCATCCAAATAGTTGAACAGCACCACAACAGGTCAAGTGCAAAACTGATTAGAAAAAAAATTGATTTAAATCTAACAATTAGAGTTTTTTGCGAGATTCGCTTATTTCATAAATGAAAGGCAACATATTTTTCTCAAAAATGTTTTTGTCAAACATTGATACCAAAACGTTCTTGGTTCGAGGCTCGTTTCCATCACTCCAATGAAAGTGAACACTGCCAATGAAATTGCTTGCCATTATTGGTAAACCTACTTTCATCTGTCAGAATAATTTTGATACCTGTTCTATTATCGAAACATTTTTTCTCAACAACAATCTACAGAATCTAATTTGATAGACAAATTTTGTATGGGCGATATATTTCGCCAATCGTACATATGGTACGTTTCGATTTTTTTCAATTTCTTGTAGGCAAACTGCTTCATCAATGTTATTTACATTTGGGTTATTGATGACTTGTTTATTTTGTGGAAATTCATGATCACTTCAATAAGATGAATGAAAGCACTTTTTTTGTCTAATTTCCACTACATTTATTCATTCTTACGACCGGTTTCGGAGTTTAGCCCATTATCAAGAAAGCCGATTATCAGTTGGTTAGTTTTACTTGATAATGGGCTAAACACCGAAACCGGTCGTGAGAATAAATAAACTTAGTGGAAATTAGACAAAAAAGTGTTTTCATTCATCTTATTGAAGTTATTTACATTACTGGCATATCCAAGAACATCAGCGGCATTCTTTTTTGCAATGCCGCAATGATTCCATCGTAACGCAGTTTATGAAATGAACCGAATTCTCTTGAGTTTCGTTCCAGTTTTCTGAAATAGGTCTAGTTTGGTAATCTGCGCTCTGGGTATAGCTCAGAAAATCTACCATTCCGTCCTTGGTGAATTTCATAATTTTATGATATCGTTTGCACGCGACTGATTGAGTCGTATTTGGAACCTCTGACGTGAAATGGATCTATTCAAAATACTTTTTTCTCACCAGAACAGAGAGGCTCTTTCTCGACGCGTGTTTTCCTAACCAAGTTAGCACCATCAAGAGATGACTGAAACTACTTCTCACAGCTAATGAGGGTAATTGAATCAACTCCTAATATTATACTATTGAGCCTATTATCAGTGGCGGATTTACAAGCAGGCTGAGTAGGCTTGAGCCTAGGGCGTCATAATTTTGGGCGGCAAATTTGGAAACCGATTTTTAGGCTATATCATGGGAAACGATAAAATTTTGTCATGACGATTTTCTAATGTCTTACAGATAGAAGTCTGCAACAAATTTTACCGATGACTTTCCTATCTCACTTGTCATTGCACATTCTGCGACGAATTGTTCAGGTGAGAAAAGCTTTTTTGCCTGAAAGGAGTGAAACATTATCTGAGATCGACCTTGAGCCAAGAAAAATCAAACACTTCAGCTCTTTTGCGCATAGAGTCAGAATTAATCTGTTTCTGTTCAAAATCTGTTTTTCTGTTAACCAGCTGTCGCCCCCTACGAACAACAACTCTGAAAAGTCAAAACTTGTGCGAGCTAAAGACTAACGAGGTCTTACCTTTCAATGTATGATTCCTAGCACGGGTTGGACGAGCAAACCCGACCGACTACCGTCCCACCAATGAACAAGATTACTTACGACGATATCATCGACGATTTTGCCAACAGAAAAAAACGAGTGTGCTTCAGACCACACGACTGAAGTAAAAACTTCTTGAGCTCCATATGTATAATATAGGTACACATGTTGTACATAATTAATTTTCTACAATTATTCACCTTTATTATGGGCTTTCATTGATACATTTTTGAATAGATTTTTTAATTTTTATTTATTATTTTCATTATCAGATATATCAGGAATTACTCTGGTTGATTTTAAGACCGAGACAATAGGTTTATGGTATGAAAAATAAGTAACACATGTTTTCGAATGAAGATTAGAAAGATATCTAGGGAAAGTGCATCGATTGTTATTCCATGTCTGGTAGGCTTATTTCGGTTATTATTCATTTGTAATTCCAATTCATCTTGTAGAAAGTTTACCAAGAATTGTCTATCTTCGAACACGAAATTAACATTGAAATATGCTAAAATTCGTGGCAATGTATGATAGTTTTCTCCTAATTCTTCAGAGCCTACTCGAATGTAAATGTGTGTCGCATCTCTTCCTTGTCCCTACAATAATATACGAAACGTAAGTCTCTCTCTTTCTATTTTCACTAACTTATATCTCCCTCTCAACTTTCGTTCGCCTCGCCCGATCTCACTTTTCGTAACGCTTTCGTCACGCATTCACCAACTTACTCCCCAAGTCAAGCGCGCGTAAAGATATTTCACTTCAAAAATCGCGCAGAAGGTCTTGTAACAAAATCTTATAACTTGACTGAGTTGATTATTATTTTCAACTGAAGATTATTTATTTATGTTTACCAAATGTGTATCATTGTGTAAGTAGCATCCATTACCCCGCTCGTACATGTTTGAGCTTTGATTAGCTGAAAAATATACCCAGAAACTATTTTACGTGCAGTTTCAACAAAATTGTTGAATTATGAAAATAATATAGGACATGATAATTGTAGAGGTAATGACTGCAAAAACTGCACAGCCTATACCTTAAAAAATTTGTTAATCCGCCACTACTTATTATTCTTCTGTTTTCTACCTGTGATTACGTGCAAGTGCAAACAATGGGCTATTTGGAATAATACCTTAATTACTGTTCATAGATTCACAATTTTCAATTTCTGAATTTCCGAAGGTATCCAAAAACTTGTAATCGTGTACCGGTGTCAACAATTCCTAGCATTTCTCCTTTATTCTGTGATGGTTTTCTATGGCATATTGAGCAACACTTGACTTCTCCGGTATATGAAACTGAATATGTGAAACATGTTCCTTATAGCGAGTCATTATAGTCCGCTCAGGTTGACTAACATATTTTTTATCGCAATATTCACAAGTTATTTCTTTACTCCCAGACACCTCCTTTTCTGTCTTCTCGTCTTTCGTGTTGCCCAACACTTGTTGAAGTGTACTACAAAAGAAGTCTGGTGTTGCTAAACATGTCATGTGATAAATGCTTGAAATCGTTATGGCCGGTACATGACAACAAGTTATTAGATGCCTTCGAAAAAAACATAAAATTTGGAATGAAACTAATGAACGGTTATGGAGGTACCACTCTTAATAGCCCACTGTTCGCACTCGTACGTAATTACAAGTAGAAAACAAGTAAAGATTAAGTATCAATCAGGGAGTAAATAACAATAAGAACAATAACAAAATATTAGAAATAAATTCAATGGTCCCCATTATACAAAATGATGATACGTCTAGACACAAAAAACATTAACATAGCTCTAAGAAGTGGTTTCAGTCATCTCCTGATGATATTAACTTGGTTAGCGGTCATCTTGGATTTACAATGATACAGAATTCATCAATTGTATCGTCATCAAAACTAAATGTGTGTGCCAAATTTCAGATCTTTCATTCATATAGTATGTGGGCATACTTGAAGACTGGCTTCAAATCAAATTATCTAAATGAACAATTCCTTCAGGCCAGTTTCAATTCACCTACACATTAGGTTAATGGACTGACACCTATCAGAAAACAACTACTCTCCTGGCTAATACCACAAAGGGCGTTGAATTATATTCGACAGGTGTCAGTGCAGGATTCTTCACATAATTAATTCCTGCATATGCTGTTAATGGACTGACACCTATCAGAAAACAACTACTCCCCTGGTTAGCCAACCAGCCTGGTTTCGGGCTGGTTGGCCACTTGTCCTACTGTGTAGGTGAGTTGAGACCTTGCACTGACGAGTGGCCAGCCCGAAACCGGTATGCGAGTGTGCCCGTTCAATAATTAAAAATCGATTCCGGAAGTTGTATCGTCAACAGTATATGCAGGAATTACTTCTGTCAAGAATCCTGCACTGACACCTGTCAGATATAATCCAACGCCATTTGTGGTATTAGCCAGGGGAGTAGTTGTTTTCTGATAGGTGTCAGTCCATAAACCTACCGTGTTGGTGAATGAGAGTGGCCAGAACGAATTGTTCATTTAGATAAGTTGATTTAAAGCCAGTCTTCAAGTATGCCCACGTACTATGAGAATGAAAGTTATTTTGTCCTTGTACGAGGTCTTGGGCCATGTGGATTTGCAGTTGGTTAATACATCGACAGGCAGATGAGGCAATGTTGTTGGACGTTCGCTTCTGCCTAGTTTGAAGAATGATACTATGAAAGGAATTCGATTTGTAATTATCGGAAATCATTGACTCTAGGTTGATGATAGACACTACCTTGCACTGACGAGTGGCCAACCAGCCTGAAACCGGTCTGCAAACGTGTTCCAATAATTAAAATTCGATTCTGGAAGTTGTATCGCCAACAGCATATGCAGGAATTACTTCTGTGAAATATCCTGCACCGACACCTGTCGGATATAATCCAACGCCCTTTGTGGTCTTAGCCAGGGGAGTAGTTGTTCTCTGATAGGTGTCAGTCTATAAACCTACTGTGTAGGTGAGTTGAGACTGGCCTGAATGAATTGTTGATTCAGATAATTAAATTTCAGATCAATCTGTCAACAGAAAGGGGGTCAAACCCCAGTAACTAAATTTGAACCCAACAAATAAAAATAAATAAACAAACAAACGAACAAAGCAAGCTAAATAAAGCCGTTTAATAAAAAACGTGTGCGGCTCGGGACGCCCGACAGAATTGATAACTTTAACTAATCTACAAAAGTACTAATTGGATTTGGATAGATGAGCCGTACGAAAGCAAAGACCAAAAAAAACCTAGAGAGAGGGACCAACTGGATGTAATAACCAATAAAATTTGCAAAGACTGCAACAAGAACAGTTCCATGAATTGTTGTAGCTTCTTTTAGCTTAATAATCATTTTCAGTTTTAATTTTGATTGTAGGAAGTCTCAGACGTTTCAGATGTTCCAATAGAATAAATAATGAAAAAACTACCAATGCTTCACTAAAAACTACCATTACAAAAACGAAAGAGTATTTTACTAGTAATTTTTCTAGTCTTATTTTGAAGCATTATTTTGTTTTTTGCTGAGAAAATAATCTTCATTTTGTTTTATTATAATTTTGTTTCTATTGTTTATGATGAAATAAAATACTTTTGAGTCAACCTAACTAAAACTAGGATGATTAGTATCACTTCATTGAAAATGTGAAGGCTGCTTTGAAGACTGACGTAGTTCATTCTCATAGTAATACACAGTAATTATTATTATTATTTCAGCTTAATATTAAGACAAAGATAGCCGTACTTTTATTTTTATTGTTCGTTGATTATTTATAAAATGTATACAGCTAAGTAAAACTACCTAAAAGTAAAATAATGTAATTACAAATGTCAAGACTATTACGGAGGCTGAGATGGGTAATTTGATCACCTATTTCAAATACCAGAATTTGTATGAATATAACTTGAAACCTACAGTAAATAAAATATCCTTAAAAGTTACCCAACTTATGTCTAGTAACCAATAAATAATATCGAAGCAGTGACGCTAAAGATATCTAGAAATTCAAAATATAGACTTGTTGCATGTTTGTTATTGATAACTCGTACATATTATTGAACTTATCTTTCGTTAGGAGATCTGTAATGTTCCGATCATCAAATTCTGCTTGTTTCATCAAATGTCTCATGATCATTTTCAATAGCGGTGATTCAGGGTGAATCAATAAGATTCCCTTGGTCCATTGCTATCAGAGGAAACAATTTTTCGAACTGCTCAATTTATTTCGCAGTCATATCGATAAATACTATCTTTTGGTATTATTTTTTCGCATACTGGGTGATTCAGCTGAAAGTGGCCAACCAAAGTTTTTTAAACAGAACACTTAGTATATAAATACGTCATTCGATTCCATATTTTTTTAGCTTTCTGAGAAATTTTTGTTTCTGAAATTCCATTGCGGCATTGCCAAGTTATCCCAGAAAAACTTATTTTGCAGACAATATTTTTTTGATTCACCACCCGCATGTCTACAGCAATGAAGTGAATTTTTCTTAGGAAGAGTTAGTCAACATCACTATGATAATTTCTGGAGTCTCAACTTTCGGAAACAATATATAGGGTACTCGATAAAACCGGTCAAGTTTCATTCATTTTCAAACAGACATAATTCAACTTTTTCAAATGGAACAACCTGCATTTTCTCATTTGTATGAAATGTTTCAACATTTCACTGAATTTTTTATCAGAAGTATACTATACGAAAAACTGATATTTTACAAATTATACCAAATTTTATTAATTGTTGTAACCACAAAAAAATGTATTTTCTTACGTTCACTTACTCTAATTTGTATTTCGAATATTCACACTAATCGCTAGTACATTAGCATTCTTCATACCATCTAGTGATAGTTATCAGCGGTTTCAGCGATAAAAAAACGTAAAAAACCTGAAGAAGATTCATACTGCTTTTTTCTTTAAAAACCAGTTATCCAGTTATCCATGACTGACAAAAAAAATTATTGTCGGAATTTGTCAATAACGCCATGAGTTGAAGTTTCTTTCGCGTGTGGATTGAATCATTCTCATTATGAATTATGTATTGGAAGATATTTTGCAAATGGTCTATGCTTTAGGGGAAGGTAACTGAAACTGCCTCCTTGCATCTAGGATTTACAAAGAGAAGTTCCCCGAAAGTTAACAACCAGACAGTAGAGCTTTCAGGAAAATCCCACAGGATATGCTGGAATGTGTAGAGAATTCGTTTTAAAAAATTCTGACATTATGTGTTGCAAAAAATGGTCGCCATTTTGAACACCTTTTGGACTCCTCTAGTAATTAAAAAATTCAGACGTTATTGTTAATATTAAAAAGAATTTGAGTGAGTGAACGTAAATAAATACATTTTTTGTGGTTACAATTAATAAAACTGGGTATAATTTGAAAAATATCTGTTTTTCGTAGTATACCTCTTATAAAAAATGTAGTGAAATGTTAAAACATTTCATACAAATGAAAAAATACAGAATGTTTCATTTGAAAAAGTTGAAATATGTCTGTTTGAAAATGAATGAAACTTGACCGGTTTTACTGAGCTTCTTATATATTGTTTCCGAATGTTGAGATTCTGGAAATTATCAAGGTGATCTTGACTAACTATTCCTAAAAAAATATGGAATCGAATGACGTATTCATGTACTGGGTATTCTATTTGAAAAAATATAACTTTGATTGGCCACGCTCGGCTGAATCACCCAGTATGCGAGCAAATATTTTTTAAAAATGGTA
This sequence comes from Leptinotarsa lineolata, assembly GCA_015342045.1. Lineage (NCBI taxonomy): Eukaryota > Metazoa > Arthropoda > Insecta > Coleoptera > Chrysomelidae > Leptinotarsa > Leptinotarsa lineolata. Next base: position 3,503 of record WOGR01004476.1, on the reverse strand, counting down.
TTCATCGATATGACTGCGAAAAAAAATTGAGCAATTCGAAAAATTGTTTTCACTGTCAACAGTACATGTCTATCGCACACTAAACACTGAGTCATGCGAAGAGGGGATAGAAAAACATCTGGCGGAATACGGGTAGCGCTGTGCATTAGGGTGAGATAGGAGGAGCCTGCCTGTCGCTGCCGTATGCGTTAGAGATAGGGAATTCACACAGACTGGCGCCGTTACGTAATGAAGTGGTTTACCATTCCATGAGAAGTTATCACTTCAAAAATATGTTTTTCCCAATATACAAATCTATCCTGCGTAAGTACAACTATTGTTGAATGTTTTCGTGACCATTTTCTTGTATTCAATAAGTTGCAATGAAAGTGTCATATGTTACTTTTCATGACACGAAACTAATTTAATTTTTCTCCCCACAACTATTTTCAATGAAATGTTGCGGAAACATTCCGACTTCCTTGCGAAATAATATCACAAGTCATTGCAACCATCATCTATGATCGTGTTCATCCCGACCTCAGACCTTTGAAGATAAGAAAAATGTTTGATAACACCATTCCTAATATTCAAAATGACCTTGAAATGATAAATAACCAATTGAATTGATTTTAAACATTATCAGATAACACGAACTGAGTATTCTTGAGAGTAAGTTGACAAGAAACCCTACGTTCGTTATGCGAATTTTTACAAAGTTAGAAAAGTTTTAATGAAACAGTAAAGAATATCTCAATGACTAAAATATTTTTGGGATCATAAATAGAACACAGATAACAGCTTTTTCACAGAGTTACATTGGAACCAGAAAAAAGTATCCGTTACTATCAAACAGCTATTATATTTTTATATCTATAACCATCTACGCAGTCCAGCCTGATAATTCAACCAGACTTGGTAATGTGGTCAATAATAATAATAATAATAATAATAATAATAATAATAATAATAATGTTGTGTTCCCTACGTTCCGGGGGATATTGAATCCGTTGTGGGGAACGAGGAGTGCAGAATTCATTGGAACTATTCGTTCCCCACCCTCAGGCTCATAGAAGCTAATAAGCCTGATGTAGTCCTTCTTGACCATCAGTGCAAGACGATATTTGTCGTGGAGTTTTCAGCTCCTGGCGAGACGAATATTGTTCGAAATGAGGAGGAAAAACGGATTAAATATCAAGATTTTCTCTTCGAACTCCACAGACTATATCCAGACCACTCTGTCAAGATGGTTGTTCTGATTATTGGAGTCTTTGGTGGAATGATGCCCTCTCTACTCTCGAATCTTAAAATCATACCGGCCTGCCGCACTAAGGCAGAAATTTTAGCCGGACAGATGCAGAAGGCTCACTGCGCTTGCTCAGGACACATGATTCTCGGACCCAATGATCACTTTCCCTACGGTGTGGAGAGTGGTCGTTTGTTGCTAAATCTGGCGCGCCCTCGCAAATGTATCGGGGCTGCGGGGGATAGGGCCTGACCAGCGCACACCACGGTGAAATAATGATAATATAAATAATAATCATGATGTATCACTGAAGAAGACATATGAAACACCAAATGTTCACTATAGGTTAAAAGATGTAATCATTCTCGAAGTAAACATGCAGTGAAAAGAACAATGTCCGATTTCCTAAAGTCATATGAATTAATAACACTGAGCTACTATAGTCACTTTCATAAATGAGAGCAGATACTACTCAAAATATTTTATTTGAGTCACAAAATGAGTGGAATATTAGCAATTTTTATTGTCAAAAAAATGAAGAATATCTAAGACGGGAGTATTGTTATTGACAACAAGTAGGCAGAGAGATAATGCAACAAGCAAGAAGATAGTTCATAATTCTTAAAGATCAGGAAGTAGAAAGAAGAGAAGGAATTGTTGGCTTTAACAGGAGAAAAATAGTTGCTACTAAACGAAAAAATGCGTTTGAGGTTGGTTGATTGCATATACCTCACATTGCTCGGGCAATGTGAGGTATATGCAATCCATCAATAACATCTCAGGTTTTCGATAGAAAACTTCAGGTGATAGACAAAAAACTTCAGTTCAGATGCAGTTTATACGACAATGGAATAGCCGTTAGTATTTCGATTTCGGAATTTAAATATTTGAGTCTGTTCATTTTTCCATCCAACAAAAGATGGAAAGATGAAGAAAAATCAATAACCTTATATAGGCATTAGTAGCAAATAATGCTGAATAATCTTTTCGAAGAGCAAAGGAATCACGAAACTATTATTATATTCTTAGAAAATACACGAACAGAAGAAAGGCAAGAAGAGATAGGGAAAAAATGAAGAAGACGAAGAGCTATTGTTAAAGCAATTGCAGCTCCAAGAAATGGTGAAAAAATATGAAAAATAGAAGAAAGAAAGTAGAACAAGAAATGTTGTTGAAACAATTGCAGCACAAAAAGAAACTTTGCAAAGACTATTAGGGGCCAATGAATCGTTCAACCGAAAGAGTTCATCAATTGTAAGGTTTCATCGAGGAAGTTTGAGATGAAATTCAGACTAATTGGAAAAATCAACGAAATGTAAAAGTGACAAAATACCCAAAGTAAGTATATCAGAACCAACTCTAGAGCAACCTTCAACGACTTCAAAAGACTTCACAGAAGTATGAGACAAAGATTAATAATCAATTTCGCTCACCCTCTAGCTCTATGAGAATTTCCAGAGCTGATTGTAGTACACAGTGGTCCAAAAGGCGTTGATATGCAGTAAGTTCGAACGTTAGGTCGACATCTTGCAATAAATTGCTCAAATACTTGAACTTTCATTATCTGAAAAGGTGTTATAACTCGTTAGAAATATATGGAAGAATAAATGAAGTCAGACGAGGCGATTTACCCTTCCATAAGAAGTTATTACTTCAAAAATTGGTAAAATGGAATAACCAGCAAAAGATGAAGAAGAAAGCGACGCCGGATGTAACAAAGATGAAATTTCTGAAGAGATTACGAAACAATGATGTGATAAAAACTGAAATGATGAACAGTACTAACATAGAGTACTGCTAGAACAATAATTGAAAAGGGAGTAAGCAGGTTAGGCAAGGAACAGTGAATGACACTTGATGAGATGACTCGGACGTCAAAAGTGAAAAAAAGGAAAATGGAAGTGATCAATTTTGTCTGAGTTACCAAGTAACATTACAGATCTTTTCTTGGTTTTGTGTCACAATTTTAGTGTTCGAGAAGTTGTTCTATTTTCCTTCGATTTGCTGAATTTGTATTCTGCCGTAACATTTTTTGGCTAATTTAACTCGTGAAATTGTGAACGAATAGAAGCGCTTCTGAGTTAGACCATCTAGATGAACAAATTTTTTGAAAATTTTGTGAGGATCATAGCACTCGAAGTGATATCAAACATTAGTGGAATGATGAAATCAAATCAAAATTGAGAAAACATGTTCTATCTTGTGAAAATCAGTGAAAATAAGATCACTCTCAAGAATACATTTCACTCTGATGATGTTCATCAAAAAATTTTATATA
>WOGR01004475.1:0-14696 GCA_015342045.1 Leptinotarsa lineolata | reverse complement strand
AAGAAGAGGTACTTTCTAGACTACTTTGAAGTCTTATACAAGCCATCTGACTATGAGTGATACTTTTGGAATACTTATTCAATTTTAAGAATTGAGATTTTATATTTATTACTTATTTGGTTTGTACATTCAGACGCATAGTAAATATAAACAACGTCTAAGATAATGTCAAATAATAATTTGGGAATATTTTATAAATAACGTCATCTACCAAAAACTTAAGAATTTTCAAGTTTTTCAGAGATGTTAAACTTGCCATTAATAGTTTTGATAGAGAAAAATTACTTTGTATTTTTTGATGAAGAGTTATTATTATTAGTGCATGGATTAATACGGATATATTTATCATATTGCTTGAACCAATCAAAGAAAAAGTACCTTTATAATCCCAAACTCTATGAGAGCCCAATTGAAGAGCATAGCAATGACCAGATTCCCTATAATGTGAAGCGGCATGGCCACCTTGATATCTGCAATAAAACCATTACTAAAAATGTATTGAAATTTTGAAAAATATGACAAGGTTATTTTGACTATTGAAAAATATAATTTCTTACCTTCCACAACCAACATGCCCACAAATGAGACAAATCCAAAGAGAATCAGGTGAGGGAGCTGTTGATCCGCATTGTTCACATTCAGAAGATGCAGCCTGTTCTGGACTTTGAACACATCGGCAAACGGGGCAAGTCGAATCCCCCCATTTTTCCAAGCAGCTGGCATGAAATGCATGATTACAAAGAATAGTCAATACTCCATCAACTGATTCATCCATTCGTTCTGAAAAATGTTTTTCAAATCGTTTTATTTTTTTTTTATTCTGATAAATGAGACATTTCATCAAATTAGTTGAATACTGATAACTGTACAATGATAATAAATAAGTATAAACCTAAAAAATCCTGTCTTATGGTAAATACTGAAGAATTCAGTTTCATTTGTTTAAAGATTTCAAAATTTGAATTCTAGAGAAAAAAAATTGAGTGAAAGTAGTTTGATACTGAAATGATTGATTTATTATTGAAGAGAAGAAAAAAATATATGTTCAACATTTTTTATTTTCTCTCTTTTCGGATTGAATTTTTTTGGTTTTTATTACATTTCGATAATAATGTTATTTTTACAAACTATATAATCCGACCTTTCAATACTGAACTTCTTAATATTTTCAGAATTAAAATTGAACAAAAATCTAAAGAAAATAAGTATAATAAAAATACATTCATTAAAATAAATTCCAAACTCATTTCTCAAATTTTTCCTGAATTTTTTAATGAAATTTCATTTTCCCATTCTCTTTTCAAGAACTCATCCGAACATTTTACGTACTATATCTGTACCATTCAAATTCCATCAATTATATTTATACTAAATCACCAAGGGATCATCTTGAAAATGAACACTTGGTGATCGAAACACTTGTCAAGGTGTTAAAAATAACGGTTTGCTGTTGGTAGAAAAATTCCAGTAAGATTCAATACTGCACCAAAGGTTCCAAACAGTGCATCCAAGTATATTCATACTAAATTTCAGATTTTCATCTACTCACAAAATAAATTACTATATACAGACATTTACTTGGCTGATTCTACTATTGCTCTATCATTAATAATAAAACTTACAAGTTTGACTGAATATTGTGGCTATCAATGGCTGTGTGTGAGAAATTTGAAAAAACTTTTTGTGTTGTTTCATATTATCTGGTATGAATCAATTCAAAATGCGTTTCATTCAATTTTGTCATTATCATAACAATTTTGGCCACATATCATAACACATGTATTTCTCAACAGTTATATTTTGAGAAACATTCGAAGATAAACTAAGATTTATTAAATAAACTGGATGTCCGTATAGAAAAAAAAGTTTATGGAATCCAATGAACAGAGCGTCTCATAGTTCCAAACCAGATGAACATCACACACATCAAGGTTCCTCTGCCTTATTTTCATACTAATTGAAATAAAAATGCTAAAGCCAACAGGTAATTTCAGTTTTTTGGTAATATGTCAATAACGGTCACTGATAACCGCAATCTGGAAAAATATTTTTTATTGCCCCCAAAATAGGTCAAAATATCATTTCCAAAATATTGTTGTAAATTATCCCCTGAGGGCAATGCAGTATGACTCTATCAACCCAAACGTTGGAAAGGTTTGTGTTCCAAATTGCAGAGACCATGGCAAGGACCTTACTTGGTAACCAAAAAAACCAATCTGGTGTATTGTCACCCAGAAATGTTCCTCGTGATGTTCCTACTTGGAATGTTGTTCGGGGCGATCAACCTCAGGTAGGGGGGTAGTGTTGTAAATTATCCTCCGAAACAAAATAACGCCGGTCGCCGCTGGTCTACGTCCATCGGTTGTGACTTGGCCAGGGTCGCGTTCAACTCAACTTGCACTTCCCGATCATTCTAGATGTCGCGTCGCTTCGAGAGACTTCCAGCAAATTCCCTATCGGCTTCCGAAGACTTCCATTACGATATATAAACACTACCAACAGGCAGATCGGGGAAGTTTAGTTGTTAAAAATACGGTAAGAAGTGGAAGTGATCTAATAAGGCGATAGACATTTGAGTATTAATCTAAGTCTCAGTTGAAGTGTTTTTGTTGTATTGCCAGTGTAGCAGTGAAATAAAGTTGAGTTCAATTGTACAGTGCAGTCAAACCCACGGGAAAAACGTAACAATAGCAATAGTGGGATCAGCAAAAACAATCTAAATAATTATATGTTGGCTTCAAACTGAATTAAAAATTAAAAAAAAAAAGTTAGATTTAGGAAAGATAACTAGTCTATAAACTACATGTTTACCAAGACAAACTGGACAAATTGGCAATTCTGTGTGGCCCGGTGGTGGCAAACCATCATGGGCCCATTCAACATTAGACACCCATACTATTCGACATATACTGTCTGGTTCAAGACTACTGAAAGGTGCTCCATTAAAAGTTAAATAAAACTCCATTGCTGCATCATGGTTCCTGAATCTGAAATATTTCATATAAGTGTAATCACAATATTTTGTGATAACGAAAGGTTTTGTTTTTTTGAGTATTACAATTTAGGCAAGAAGTAATAAAGCATTTTGCATATAAAGTGAGCGGCTAAATTATGGAACAAATTTGTTATTTTACAAGCAATGTACTCTTGACAAAAATCCGGAAATAGGTTGATTTTTATTTTTGAATGCCGATTTTTAAATGTATGTTCTAAAGATATTACGTCACTGGTTTTGACGTAGTGACGTAATCGGTGATTTAAAAAAAAATGAAAGATAGGTTTTTGAAATACTTCATCTGAAAGGTTTTTCAATATTGCATTCAGTGATGATCATTACTTTGATATTTTTGTACTGGGTGACAAAATTTTTTTGTCAATATGGGAATAACCCCATATCAACGAATAATATCCAGTACTCTAGTTCATAAACTTTAGTATGTTCTACAAACGAGTTTTGTCATATGGATATTTTGAATAGAATGTTTCGTCATGATGTTCAGTGCCGTTCATTTTGAATGAGTTTCTCAATCTTCAGCCGACACATGTTTTTGGAAAATAGAGAAGTACTATTCTGATCATTCACAATTTGACTTCAATTTAAGAGCCACCGGTACACAGCTGTTTCAGCCGGTTGGGCATCGTCAGTACCAGGTAGGCGGTCCGCGATTGATATATCATCATTGTCATGGTAAAGAATTTTTTTTTGGGTGTTGAATATTTGTGGCTGGAATTTACTGTAGAAATGATATTTTGGATGTAGACAAGACATTTACTGAAACAATGGTCTGGTGAGAAAAGTTACTGTTTCCAGGGTAGATTGAATGACAAATATTCATTGATTGTATTGGGTCTAATTTTTGTAATTAGTTTGAAAATAGTCAGATCGAAGTTCATTTCATGTCTAGTCCGAATATGATGTTGAAGAAGGCAGAGGATGTTTGCTTTGTTCTGAAGCTACTTTTAACCTCTTCAGCTTTGTTAATAATAATAATCATCTTCATTTCAAGAATATGCCTACTATTATAGCTTGTACACAGACAACATAGAATGAAATGTCAAAAAAAAATTTAGGTGAATCTACACAACCATCACATATACTAATAACTATATACATTTCTATGATTCCGTTTGGTTCAAATAATCACTAACACTATATGGTCCTAATTCTATTAGCATTTTTTTATTTCTCTCTTAGATTTATTTATGGTCCTCAAATTCTTGATTCAATTAGGCAATTTATTATACAGCTTCATTGACATGAAATAAGGAGTTTTTTTCAGTTATAGTTAACCGATGTATAGGGAGCACAATGGATATTCTTCTGTTGGTCTGACCAATGTATTGTTAGTTACAGTCCCTACATGCAATACTGTATACCCCTTGATTTTCAAGAGGGATTTTGTCTTTTTGCCTCGATGGGTATTTTTTCTCCTCAGTAATTTACCTATTTTTTCTGCGACAACTTTGGAAATCTGTTGAAATCTTTGATATCTGTTTCAATTCCATAATGAATGTTTGCAGGTAGTACAAATGGAATAGTAAAATGTGATATTCATGTAATTCAATGTTCATGTGAAAGTAGTTGTTTTGAAAGGGTTTTTTCTTCAAGTTTGTATCTGAAAGAAACTTCTGTGTATGCCCCAGATATCTTAATGACAAATTTTTATTGTAGTTATTTTCCTTCTTTCTTTTTTCCAATTAATTCAGTATATTTGAATTTTTTGGGAAAGAAAGTTTTTGGCTTTCTACTACTCCATCTTGATATAAAAATGTGGGAATCTTCCAAAGAAACGAAGGAAGCAGTCATTTAAAATTTTTTAAAGCCAAAAACTTTCTTTCCCAAAAAATTTAACACTCCTAATAAAATATAACCCCTTCAATTTGAATTTTATAATATGGCTTTCAGTGAATATGGAACAGCTAACAGTGTAAATCTTCTAAACTGAAGCGCTGAATGTAATCATTGGTTTTTCAATGTGGAACATGTATCTAAAATTAACACTCATCATTTACTTACGTCAACAGTGCCATATACTGATTTGGCATAGAGTCTCGCAACACTCTTATGTGGCTAATATCACAATGACAAGGAGCTGTAAAGGCCAACAAGTCATGACAGGTCATTGTTGTTGGAACCCCTAATAAGCATAAGGTGAGTGCTTCCTTTCTGCTACTTAATACACTACAAAAGACATATGAATGTCAGTATGCAAGTTTACTACAATAAAACCCCGATTATTCGTGCTCCATGAGACCGGACGAGGTACTTATAATTAAAAAGCACGGAAAACCAAACATTCATTTGTTACATAATACATAAATATTATGTATATACATAACACATACATAACACATACATATTATGTATATACATATGTAAATAATACATACATATTTACCTACATACTCAAAAGATGACAGAAAAAAAAATAGATGCCACAAGTTCAAACTGAGTTTATATGTATTGCATAAAAAGATAACAAAAAATATAATTCTACATGTGTAAAAAAGTAAACTACACAAAATAAGAAAAATAAATACTCTCCATAGGTACGTATATACACATGTTAATTTGCATTTACATAAAGCGGATATGTATTTTACGTAGCTATGTGTTAGATAAAAAGTCTGTCACCTTGGTGTGTGTTAAAATTTTTTGATCTCTTGATTGTCTGATGTCAATGATGGAAAATTATGGCACGGATAATCCGCAACCCGGATAATCCGCAGCCCAGATAATCCGCGCACGAATAATCGGGATTCTCCTGTACAAGTATAATACCTACTCCTCCTTGTAAAGATGCAGTAGGCCTTTGGTAATTTCCACAAATGGATTTCCACTGAAAAAACCTATTTCGACCTTTCCTTCAATTGCATCTTCCAGTTCCCCACTAGGTGTAACTTCCCGAGAGTACTTAGGAAGAATTCCCCAATCATCTTTGGGGCTCTCTAACGAGCTGGGGAATGTTTCTACACTTATATCTCGAAGTTGTCTTTGACCCCTACTTTTTTGTTTGGAATCTGTATTTAGTAATGCCTCAGCACCCTTGGGTTCTTAAAAATGAAACTTTTAAGTGTTTTGATATCATTTCAATCAATCCTACCTGATCCATCAGTCACTTCGTTGACTTCCACTCTCAAAACGCATTTTGCTACGAGATCCGACATAGTTTGAACAAATCATCAACAATTTTCTTTTTTCATTTATTTCTTCGAATCAATCAAATTTTACAAAAAACATTTATTTGCTCAAATGACACTTCAGTAATACAGTAATTTCGTAGTTTGATGTTCTGTGTTTATTTTACGGTGCCTTGTCATGAACACGAATTTGAAATACTACGAATATAGACTATTTCTCTCTTCTCTTGTCTAAGACTATTTACTACTATTCCTGCAGTAAAACGCAAATGCGCGTGCTCACAACAAATAGTGGTTTGTCACTATATAGGATTGATAAATTTGATAATACATTTTGTATTTTTTGTTTTGTGTTGTTTCATAGATTCATAGTTTGTGAGATTTGAAATTTTTTCCAATGATGCATGTACGAACTAAGACTAACTATAAGTAATCACTGCAGAATCATTGGAATTTGACATTTTTTATTGCTGAAAAAGTATGAGCAGCACGGCGTTTGTAATTTTTATATTTATCATTTCAAAATGAAAAATCTGATCATTGGTAATTTTTATGTTCCTGATTTTTTTAGATATGAGCATCAATAATGATAATGATTAAGTGAAATAAATGCTGAACCATCAAGAAATTTCACACTTAAAGCTATAGGTATATTGTTATATCTTTCTAAGTACTTTACATTTTATTTTTTAAAAGGGAAAGTCATATTTGACATCATTGTTTTTGAGATAACGAGCCTCGAACTCTTGGACATGGGGGCAAAGTTGATGAAAAACGATAAGGAACAACAGCCAAAATTGGAGAAGAGAGAAATAAAAATAAGTTGAAATTTTGCAACATGTTCTCTAAACAATCGTAAACGTATCGTCTTCTGTAATTTCCGTATATATTCCTATATTTTATGTTTCCTTTAAAAGGGGGTGCAGAAAAGCCAGAAATCGGAAACGATTTGTTGGAAATATCGGTCAGGATTTACGGTTTCTGGTTATGGGTATGTAGAAATGTTCGATGGAGTTCAATTTAACTTCAATATATGAAAAATAAAGAAATAGAGCACAATTACAAAAACAATATATGTAACATCTCTTTCAAAGTTTCAAAACTGACATTGCTCTTCCGAACATTTATAAATAAACAGATTTCTAAAGGAAATCAAGCATTCATTATACTTTCTTCAATATCAGAACACTAGGGTTGAACAATTTTTTTTGTAAAATACATTCAAGTTTCATAACACTAGCTGAATTACGCCCTAACAGTACACAAATACTACAAATATTACTATAAAATTAACGGGATATAAAAATAATGTTTAACAGAAGTATCAAAATAAAATAACATCATAATAAATCGCCAAGCAATTTGATGGCAACAAGATTGTGCTCCCATCATGTTTCAAGAATTATTATTGGGAGTTATCAACAGATAGATTAGTAATATAGAATATAGATATAATTCAATTCAGCACCATTTTCAAAGACGCTCTTCATTGTAAAAGTTATGAAAAGTAGATGATTTGAAGTTCTGTACCCGTGGTCTTCAGGATTTTATGCCTGGCGTTTCGTCTACGATTGTGGTAGGCTTTATCAATGGCTCAAATCAGAGCCTAGAAATAAATCATTCGAGACTTAATACCAGAGAACGCTGTTTCGACCCGCTACAGGCCTCATCGGTGGCACTAGGCTAAGCAACGATTGCCTTGTCGGATTAAACTGTCCATAAAGGACAGTTTAATCCGACAAGGCTATGTTTTTAAAATTTGAGATGGAGCTGTGTTGCACTGATGAGTACTGTAGAGAATCAGAATTTATCACCTTGAGTAAAGAACTAATTTTCGTGAAGAAGTTGATCATGAAATATCCAAGGAACAATGTTTTGGTGATTGTTTTCCTATTTCCATCGGCAATCAAGGCACGCTTGAACTCGCCGAAAACAATATAATTTCCGAAAGGTTGAAACACATTGATCTGCATATGTTTTACATTAGAGATTTTACTGAATAAAAAACAATAGTTATATATGTATATATAAACAATAACTATATAAAACCATATAAAAAACAGTTGAACCATCGCTACAGACAGTTATAACAACGGATGAACCCTCGTTATTGCTCTGGGGTCTTTAAACCTTCATTGGTCTGAATATCGATTTCTCGTTGTGTTTATCCAGAACTCTCCCGATCCGGCCGGTAACATTCTTTACATATAGCAGGAAACTTTTACATTGACATTCCTGCTTGGAATCCCTTTGGCATTCTTTTTTCCTGGTCGCGTATTCCTGCTCGAAAACAGCTTCGCTAAACCCTGTCCCTTTGATACCATTTTTCAAATTATTGCTTTCTCGAGGAGACTCTCAGGTTCACAGATGTGTCGGGTCCTTTCAGCTGAAGTTTTAGTTACCCCTTTCTTTTGCCGTAGGTACTGGTGGTTGGAGTTCTTATTCAGTGGTGTGCGTTGGCTTCCTGTGAATTCTAAAATTTCCAAAACTCTGATTCAGAATAACAATATGTATTCATACGAATATCTATTGGTTTTCATTTTTCTGTTATACGTTCAATTTGTTGAGAAACTAATTTTTTATTATTGCTAATATTCAAAATATTTTTCAAAAAATAATGTTCGAAGTGTTTTACAATTTTTTCCAGAAATTGGCATAAAATCTTACTCGATTCAATACCATAAAAAATATTTCGTATTATTTGAAAATCTACCGCTTTTTGGGCGGCTGGATTGCAGCTTTCAACTTTTTTGATATGGCGGCACTGCTTGATTAGGACAGGTGATATTTGACAGCCGATACTGCTGCCGCCAGCGGCGCCAGCCTTATCACCATCTGATTTTGGGAGTGTGATGTACGTATAATGTTTTGAAAAGAATATAAAAATGGGTAACCATCACGGACATGGATCAAAATCTGGAAATGCCACTCCAAATTCTGCAGTACATTCACGCAATGGATCTAGAAAGAGTATTACTGGCTCAGTTTCAGAGGCAGATAACCAGAGTCAAGAGAAGCCTAGTCAAATGTTACCTGTAGAAAAACTATCAAAGGTGATGTAATTCATATCTCCTGAAATGAAATATCACCATCTTACAACTTGTTACTATCTTTCCTGCTAAGAAATACATATGGCAGAAGGTGTCATTGAACAGTACCATTTTTTTGCTTACATTCTGAAATTCCTTCTATTTTTTCAAAATCTTTTTTCTTCGATCCAAGAAGCTCTGCAGTTCAAAGAAATCAGAAGAATGAAGAATTTTTTTTAATGTTAGTTCATATTTCTTAAGGGAAAACGTTAAAATCATTTTATGATGATTCAATTCATGTTCACATAAACCTAAGTACTGCCCCAGAAAATAGATCAGTCCTCATATTCGTCCTACTTTTTTTACTTTATAGTAAGAATTTTCGTCATTTTGTTTTACGTTTTCACCAGAAACTGACAAATTAACAAAAAAGATAACAGAAGATGAAAATTCCATACAAGATACAAACTGGAAGAAAATATTCATCCGAAACAACTACTTTCAAACCTATGAATATTGAACTATATGAAAATCACTTTTTCCTTTTCAGTTTGTACTCCAAACATTCATAATGGTTTCAAAACAGATATCATTCATAGGAATGCTACACAATTTAATATATGAAAGAGCATTGATATACAACTTCAGTTACATGGAAAACTATTAGTCATCAGGTGTATTTTGAAGTTTGAGGTGAAAACACTTGTCTTCAAATCATCATTCACACCTTTATGGATATCTTCAAAAGGGGAAGCACTCAATTCTTCCTTAAAATTAGGACTTTATGCCACTGGAAGAGACACTGCGCTTGCGACAACAGTTCCTATGAACATAAGCTTTCTACTTTTCTTCATGATTATACAGAAAAATATTCATTTTTCTATTCAAACATATACTTGGTGTTTAAATGGCGTATGTCTGAAAAATATTTTGTTTGCAAACTTGAGCAGGAATCAGCAACATGAGTCACGTGGCAACCGTTGCTAGGTAAAAGTTAGGGAGAGTAGACTAGATCATTTTCAATACAATGTAAATTTATGGCAAATCAGGCACCGTTGCAACATTTGAAAACTTAGCATATCACAAGGATCCTAGCATACCAGAAGTATCCTAGAGAGTCTTTAGCAACACCATAGGTATATCAGATCCCTTGTAGCTGCGGATCGGTCTACATTGGAACCACAAAGAGAAGTACCCGGCTCTCTGAACAGAAGAAAAATTGTTGCCTGGGAGATACCGACAACTCAGCAGTAGCAGAACATTCACTTTGCAAAGGTATCCACGTTATCGCATTTGAAAAGACCCAGGTGCTTGCTAGAATTCAGAGCTACTAGTCGAGGATATATAAATAGGCAATAGAAATTGAATAATTAGAATAATTTCAATCAAAAAGAAGTGGGAAGTGTTATCAACAAATTCTGGCTACCAGCACTCCTAAAAAAAATCATTCAATTTGAACAATAGAAACAAAGTCAATTCTTTTACCAATGACTCCAACCTTAAATGTAGTATCAACCAACCGAGCACTTCATCCATCTTTTGATAATGTCTACTGCAATAGCAGACGAAACATCAGGCATAAAACCCTGCAGACTACAGCTAACAAATCAGGAAAATAACTTCGAGACACTCATAGTTGTTGTAGTGTTTTGAAAAATTCTCGACATTTTATGGATTTTTAAAAATAACATAAATATACATGGTAGGTAGTCCTATAACGCCGAGCTGGTAATGTTCTATAACACACATTTGTTAGAATATTTATAGCCTTTTTACTGAAGCTTAAACATAATCACGAAATTAGTAGAATGGCCCAAAATAAAATCTCCATAGCGGATTATTAAGTAAAATAGAAACCTAAAAATTCAACACTTTTTCCATGTTGAACATTAGTATTCAAGGATGTAACAATATTTTGAGACTTTTATCATCAAGTTTAATGAAAGTAAACCAGGTATTTGCTAGATCCTGTGTTAAATCTATTTGTTGGGGTAAAGTAGTATAGAATTTATATGAGCATATGTGAGTCATGTCATAATCAAACAAGACACATGACAGAGACAGATTATTTATATAAATAACTATGGTCTTGGTACGGAACCTTGAGGAACAATGTTTCAAATCCAAGCTAAAATTTAGATCCACACTCTCGTAAATATTTGCCGAGTAAGAACGCACTAACTCTAAAGTAGTGCATGTTATCCTATAATATCTTAATTTGTCAATAAGTCTATGAGATACACAGTCGAGGTGAAATGTTAGTGAAGGTATTGAAAGAGTAGGCGTGTCCGTATGTCAGTAGCGACGGCCCCTCTAAATAAAGTTTTCATAGTTCATATACAATAATAAGTGACGACTCTAGTGAATAGGAGAAGTGCTTCTGTCTTTGATTGAGAAAGGTTTTGATTAGATGTAACACACAGTGGTTACAATATCTAGAATACTTCAGACTTTCACTACTTAAGTATTTAGTTGACATATTACTTAAGTGTTTAGTTTACATATTATGTATAATAAAATAAAATATCAGGAAAGAAAGTAAGTTCAGTGGTACCTATTACAACAACCAATTCTAGTACACACTGGAGTTGGCTGTGCATTAGTGATAACAAAATGTGTTCCAAATGGACCATTGAGTGAAATCCTTGTTAATGCATATAATCAAGATGTGTTGTAGTGTAGCTAGAAAAGTGCTATTTTCCCAGAATTAATTGAAAAAAAAACAAGTGAAATGAACATTTTCAAACTGCTAAAAACTTGCTTTTCAAAAATAATTGTACTTTGGAATATTCTGTGAGAAAAATGATGAAAATAATATTTAAAGTAGTTTCAGATTGGATCAAAAATTGTATAAAATACATTGCTATTTCAATCTATACATTCGAGTGGTCACTGAAAGTTCCTACTTGACATTTCTAATAGAAGATCAAAGTGTGCTTTCTCCTTCCCATATACTTAAAAATCCTGGCGTGTGATGGAAGTAATTTCAGAATTTTGTATATATTTCTTGAGTTGCATTGAAAACTTTCCAAATCTTCCCATTCGCACGACACTAAATCCTGAGTGAGCATTTGGACAAACGTATTTAATGGTCATTTATTCCTGAAAAACTATAGAACTCAAACCTATATCAGCCTTAAAAATCCTTTACACATTCATAAAAAAATTAAGGTCAATTAAATAAAATGTTTGAGCAATTTCGTCATCCATAAATGTCTTAGTTTTACGCCTGAAGTGCCAATCCTACCTATCAAACGTTTTCAGGTACATGAAAGGCAGATTTAATTCTTTGAGTAATTATAGAACAATGCAATCAAAGAGTCTAACTACTGTTATTCTATATATTCAATTCTTTACATTGTTTTTAAGTCTCCTTTAATTGTACTTTTGTGATTAGTGTGTTTCAGCTACTTATAAATTACTGAGTTTATAACTTTAAATTTAACATATATTTGATTTATGGGGAATTAGGATAAATTAACTAATTATTAATCACTTATTTTCAGATTCTGACAGAAAAGTCTCAAATTGAGGAAGGCGTAAATGGAATAACTTTACAAGTATTCAGCGTGAGTTATGAGAATTTATTAGTGAAAAAATAGTCAGTCCGCTCAGATATTTTCTTAGTGAGAAAAATTTATAAAATGTCTTAGACACTATAGGGGGTATAAATTGAAATTGTCATCAACAATAAACTACAATGCAAAAACTACAACCCGGATTTTGTTCACTCTAATTGTGACTCTAGTCTTGACAGACTTTGTCTCACTCCATAGTGGTTATTGATGGATATGAGTTTGTTAGTTAATTTATGTCAACTTTTCAAAATTTTTTTTAAATAATATTCTTTTAGGGGTTTTTATTTCAATCTGTTTTTAGAATGAATATGTTTACAAGACTTATTCCCTATTTTAACGTGAATAATATAATTTGATGAGAAAAATATCAAGACATGACAATTTCTTTTTATAATAGTACCCTAGAAATATAATTAAATATGAATAGGACATTTAAAGGGAGAAAATTTACGAGAACCTCAAAATTTCATATATTTTTTTGTTAAAATTGAATAGAACCGGTCGATACAATACAATTACGTATCAAAGCTCCCTCAAGCAGAAACTTTTTTGTTAATTTTTTCTTTATTTGAAGTAATTTTTAATGAAGACACTTTCATTCTTCAAGGGTCATGAAACTCAAATCAATACTGCGAACAAATTTCATGGAATTATGAGCTTTTTTTATTACGTTAATATGTTATTTTTGAAAGGGAAGACATAAATATTGGAACAAAACCCAATTTTTTTGTACATCTATGCACCATCTTGACCAGTAAACATGTATTCAATTGAAGGTGTTACTAAACATTTGATAATTTGACATACATCACTTTCATCTACAGACAACCTCTTAGAGCTTGGTAATTTCAAAAACTAGCACTGTTCCCAGACACCAGAACTGTAACACACTGTTCTCGACTCACGTTTCATCAACCAAGTTAGCATTTTCAAGAGATAAAGTAGAATAATTCCTAACTCTGATCTAGGTCTCTATTTATACAGGGTCTTTAACTACGAGCGTTCGTTAGGAATATATGGAGAACGATTCAAAATAAAAACTCGAAATTTTGTGGTAGTGGGTTTTACAAAATGGCCTTCCCAACTAAAATATTTTCAACTTCCGGTCTCTTTCCATCATACGGCAACTTCCTTATTTCAAATAGAACACCCCGTATTTTATTACATTTTTGAATTTCTCAGCACATTTTAGGCCCACTTTGTATAACAATACCTATACCCAAATTTGTTAGTTTTTGAGATATTAATTTTTTTCTGAAAAATTTGACAGTCACAGCACCACTCTGAAAAAATCATAACAGTGACAGTTGAAAATATGAAATTTAACAGAATCACACCCTAAACATCAAGTCATGAACAGGTCCATCGAATTTTTGAAAATAATTTATAGGGTGGTTGAAATTTCCACCTAAAACATAACATCGAGAAAACTGATGAAACACGATTTTTTAAATGAAAACCATACACTATTCTATTATTTTTGGATACTACGAAAAAAAGAGCAAATTCATGAAGAATGTCCTATACCTAAAATACACCCCTGACAAGATATATTCGATTTTGGAAAATATTTGAAATGTAAATCATTCGAAGCAATACCAAAGCAAGAAAGCTTTGAAAACAAATGAACTAATATCAACTCTGACGTTGATAAAAGGTAACTCAACATGAAAATGGATTAATTTCTTTTAATTCAAATGATATTGTGGTTCATTTCAACAGATGTTCAAAGACATTGCCGTTTGGTTTTAAACAAGAATATATTATTTTTTACATACCACTATTTGTAGCTTTCTGTATGGCGTCAGGAATCGTTTCAAAGCTCTCAGAACCGTTCGTTTCATGTTTTCTTTATCACTCACAGGATTCGCATGAACATTTTTTTGATATATCCCCAGATGAAGAAGTCCAGTGGCGTCAGATCTGGAGAGCGAGGAGGATATTTAAA
>WOGR01004474.1:0-14698 GCA_015342045.1 Leptinotarsa lineolata | reverse complement strand
AGGCCGCATTGAGTATAACCCTATTTTCTCCAAGACCACCCAAGGCGGTTCAAAGAAAATGGCTGACAGTAAGTGGCTAGTACCGAATACACTCATCGAAGAAATTTGCCCGGTAAGACTGTTCAAAAAACTTACAAGAGAGCGGGGCCCCATCAAAACGAAGCGTTCATTTTTGACGCCAAATCCAAACTGAAAGAATCTCAGTTCCAAAGGCTGGTACAAGAACACTCCAGTTGGACAGAATACAATTTCTTCCTATTTCAAATCCGCTGCATCATTGCATTGATGTCAAAAAGATCAAAATAACAAATCATTCTGTAAGGGCTACTGCTGTTTCAACTTTAGCCAAAACGAGAATTGGAGAACAGCAATTGATTAAAAAAACCGGTCATGGTAGCAGCCATTCAATAAAACTATATCTGCAAATAGACTCGGGCTATCATCAGGAAATAATTGACACAATGAACTCTGTTTCAACTTCGGCAAAAAGAATTCAAGAATCCCTGAATCAAGAGCAAGCAACTACTTCCAATCAACCTGTCATAGTTTATAATAGTTGCGTTTTTCATATAAACAATAATTACAATAGTCAAAATAACTAAATAGCTGTATTATCACTTGTAGCCATTCATATGAAATAAAAAACTAAAACTTTTTTTTATGTTATTTTTCAACTACTGGAAACCTAGTCAAATATAACAAATATACATTACGTCAAAGTTTCGATATCATTTTCTAGGTATGGGTTACAAGCCTGGGATAATTCCGAAATTTTTATTCATTGTAGTTGCATGAAAATGGCAACCCAAAGCGTAATTTTTTCATTTACTTCGGGATATTACAAGTGGTAGAAAATGAAAAAAAAGAGTTTAATAGATACATACCTACAAGAACAGATTACATAATAATATTCAGTTTGTCTGTTTCTGTTGATTTCTACTGATTACAGTAGCTCAAAAGTACCATTTAGGGACCAAAAATATAATATTCTTTCAATTCATAGTTACTTGAGCTTACTACAAGTGGTAAAAAAATTATAATTTCAGGGGTTTTTCGGGAAGCTGCATATACAGATTCACAGCGCGTCATAGCTTTGGCAGCAATTATTTAGGCCTTCAAATTGGTAATTTCTACTCATTGTAGTTGCATGGAAATACAATTTAAAGATGGAGAATAGTATATTCTACAATTTTACATAGGTTTTAAGTAACTACAAGTGGTAAGAAATTGTTTTTTTGCGTTTTTATTAATGTGGGTTATGCGCGCTTCAATGGTGTGGAATTCATAACCAGCGTCAGCAAGCATCAATCATGGGAGGCTGTGATCATTGTATTTTGACATTTCAAAACATCAAGAAACTCGTGTTTTGTTGCAATAAAGAATATTACACAGCCAGTAGAACCAACAAAATGTTTTGTTTAAAAAATCTGTCGATTTGAAAATCATACTATATGCAAAATATGCGTGAAATTGTTTGATGTAATGATCAATCATCGTACCATGACTTATTTTCTCGTATCAATAGAGGATTGTGGCTCCAACTCGAGGAAAGAATATTTGATTCGAATTGTCCACGAATATTTGCATCTAAACTACGCAAAATTGAAAGTACTGAATGAGATAAAGGTGAATAAATTAGCATCTGAATATTATCTGTATCTCATCAGACATAGACACTTAATTGAAAACATTCAAAGTCCTGCGTTTTCGCCATTAGAAGAGAGGAAGTTTCCGAAGAATATAAACAATATTTTAGCCCTGTAATTGGAATGTATCAGAACTAAATATTATGTGAACAAACAAAAACCAAAAAATGATCTGTTATTGTAAACGTCAAAAAATTTCCAGTATAATTCGCTGTTGGGTATCCCACGAAAAAAATTTTTTCTCCAAAATACTTCATTTGCCATGGTGATTTGTCAAAATAACGTATTCTGATTGGTAACAAAATAAAATTACTTCAATATTTAAAAAGTTATACAAATTATAAATCATCACAAGGAAAAAAATGTATTGGCGCTCCGGGGCGATTTGATTGATTCTAGTGGCGCATTTGCTTTTTCAGCTACAGGAAAACCCAGAAAAACCTGCAGCACCACATCATCTGAAGATCTTAATCTGCCAATGTCCTCTCTTCCATAAAACCTCCAGAGCCTCCAGAGGCTCCAATGAATTCAAAACATCACCAGAAAATTTTGTGATACGACTATCGTCAAACTTGAGCCAGTCCGTTTCATCTTTGACCAACACGTAATAATGACCAGACTCAACGCCAGATCCACAGTGAACAATGACTAAATGAAGATTATAATAGTGGTCTGCTAGATTGAAGTGTGAATCTATGTCTAACCTCCGTAATATTTTTGTGCTTCTGTCTGAGGTTGAGTCATGTTGAAAGATTACCAGTGTTATTATTACATTGACTGGTGCCTCAGCTATACTTGTCTAATTATTGTCAGTTAGTTTTGCGCAAATTAGGCAATACAGTTGATCATTGGTAACAATATGAGGTTAGTAACAGTTGTTAGATTCGATCAAAACACTTGTTATATTGGGAAAATTCAAAAACATGTTTCTTCAAAATTCTTCGGAATGTTATCGTCCACACAATGTGTTTGTATATTTTAAAGACTATATTTCACTCTGTATGGTCTGTTCTCAATCCTCCTTGAAAATCAACAAAGCCGAAATGAATTTTCCCATAATCCCATTGGGTCGCTATGTTTGCTCGGGTCGTTTTAAGCTGAACGTCTGCGTCCTCGTAAAGCACTTAATGTTTTATATTTAATTAAAATTCACTTACAAAGATCCCTTCTAGTCCGAATATTTGCCAAATCTTGAACACAATTGATCGTTCCTCGAGTCATTACTCTATAGAGAATTACCGCTTAGCCGAAAGGAGTTGGAAGGAATCGATATTATATAATAGTAATAAAAATAATATGACTTCATTCACTTGTTAGATAGCTGTACAGAATACAAGATATAAATACATTTGGAAATAATTAGTGAATGAATAAAACAGTAAAAACGATAAGTACCCAAGTACTTGTTATGTTATAACAATACACACACTTGAAATTGATTTTAAATAGGTCTATAAAAATTATAATGAATTTTCAACATAGAAGTTTCAAGAAACAGAATAATAGGTAGGTATACAATAAATTATAATAAGATTTCAATACAGTAATATAATAAAGATAGATAATGAGAGAAGAGAATTTTATCTGCGGAATATATATTAATCTCATTCGTGAAAATTGTGTCAAGTTCAGGTAAGTGTTTGAAGTTCTAGTTCAGCATTTGAACAAAATATCTCCCATGTTCGAGTATATATCATAAACCCATATTTTTTTTAACAAATGCTTATTATTTATTATTTTTATTGTTTCAGGTACCCATTCATGAAATTTTAACGAAACCTGTGAAGAGGCTCGTTGAGAAATTGATTTCTTCAGAATATGCGGATAGTAAATTTCGGTTTCGTATACCATGTTCTGACTTAACTAGTTCTGAGTTAGAGAAATGTTGATTTAAAAAACATTGAATGTCGAGAGTATAAGGTAGTTTTTGAACAGTTCTGTTTGGGCGAATCTGTAGTATGTAATCAGAAAGTGTTTCTCACACATGTAATTAGAAACACATGTAATTGTTGATGTGAACCTGGCTATTGAGTAGTTATATGTAGGCTTTCGAACTTCATCTACGTATGTGATAGAATTGGCCGATACTTGATAAAAATCGTTGCAAGAGTTTTACTGGTTAGTTAACAAAACTGAAACACGTGTTTCTAGTCTGAGCAACAAGTTGAAAAACGTAAAAAATAGGTACAAAGTTTCTGAGAATATCAGCAAGGGCTCATTCGATTCGGTATAAGCTCTAAAAGAAAACATTCGGAGGATTTTACACTAAATAATCGGGCAAAAATGGGATATAACGGTTTTTTGTTAATAACATTCAAACTATGAATATTTGGGAAATGAAACAAAAAATTCTCAAAAGGAAGGAAATTCCTCATGAAAACGTATCAACTTCCGAAAATATACCTCCATTATTTATAATTCCGATCAAACGCTGAAAATAAGGTTTCGCGCGAATATTTAAAACATTGTAACGATATATTTTTCCACTTTCCATTTTATATTTTTCGTGACACAATCTGAACACACAGAAACCCTTTTGCCAATTTTAACACAACTGGAACAAGGGATGTGGAAAGATTTATATTGGACAAACTAGTAGAAAATTGAAAGACAGAATTACTTCACACAAGAATGACATAAGATGCAATAATAAACCATCGTGCACCCTTTCCAAGCACACCATTGACTTAGATCATGGATTTTCCTTTGACAATGTTCAAATTTTAGATTCAGAACCGCGTCTGTAATTTTCATCGTTTCGGCTCCTGCTTTGGAGTCATTCTCAAGAATCACTTAGATTTGTACTTACATGACTCGAGGACGAGGTCGTAATCTCCCTTGTCCCCAAGTCTCGTTGCCTAGGTCTATGCTTGCTGTGTTCCACTCTAAGTTCGCACTGGTCATTCTGTTGTTCGGGGCCATTATTTATATTGTTGTGGTAGGTAGCCGGTCTACCTGACCAGGTACCTGAGTTATTTTCAGATATCTTGCGTGACAACAATGTCCTCCATGTTGTGATTCGCAGAGACTACCACAAATCCATTGGAAAAAACTTTCTCAGGAAGTTTATTCCACATAAACGCAGTTCTTCAAATTCCTGATTTGCTGGTTTCACCGATATAGGATTTTCCGCACTCACAAGGTATACGTTAAATGCAATTCTTGGAATCGCAGTTCGCGTTTGGTGGACTGGTTTTCGTGAGGCTGCTACGGATAGTGTTTCCGGCTCTGAAGCAGGTTCTGATGGTGTACTTCGACCCAGTTCTTCTTATCCTTTCTGACAATCCTCTGATGTAGGTAAGTGCGAGCACTCGTTGTGACGGATTTTCTTCCTTGCGAGGCTCTTGGTGTCTTCTAGCCAATGTCTGTTCCACCATCACCAGGTCAGAACAAACTTAACTATATAAGTAATCATGGATTATTGGGATGCTGTGTACGAAACTGCTATTTCCAACTGAAGGACGAATTCTTTACACAAGATGAGGGACTGCCAATGGGATCGCCACTCTCACCAGTAATAGCCAACATAGGTATATATAGAGTGGTTTGAATCTTTGGCCATTGAAGAAGCCCACAAGAAACCCCGAGTATGGTTGAGATACGTTGACGACTCCTTCATAATATGGAACTATGGGAATACAGAACTAGACACCTTTCTGAAACTTTGGCTAAAAGACAGCAAGAGATTTGCAAGGAATAGAAGCCGTTACATCAGAGGATTGTCAGAAAGGATAAGAAGAATTGGGTCCAAGTACAACATCGGAACCTGCTTCTGATCCGGAAACACTATCCATAGCATCCTCACGAAAACCAGGCCATCAAACGCGGACTGCGATTCTAAGAATTGCATTCACCGGAGAGTGCGGAAAATCCTATATCGGTGAAACGGAGAGGCCATTAAAAGTCCGCATTGCCGAGTACAAGAAACACACAGAGCGAGGGGAAACCAGCAAATCAGGAATAGCAAAGCATGTTTGGACTCATCAACATTACATCGAGTGGTCTCAAGCTAATATCATCCACAGGGAGGAACACTGGTTCAGGAGAAAATTCAAAGATGCCGTTGTCCAACAACGTATTCAGTCAAGCGAGTGTAGAAATACGCAACATATGGAAACCCATAATCAAACGGAAAACAGCCAACTCCCGCCAAACGGTTATCGCTCGCTAAACCGGTGAAGTGGAGAGAGTGAAGAAAAGATCAGTAAAAGCTTTGTATATAATCTATATACAAAGGTAAAAGTACTCGAATGACCCTTGAATAGTCATCTCTTGGAGGAATTAGTCTAGTCATCACAAGAAGACTAAGACGATTGCGTATACTAACATTCGAAATGTGAAGTAACGTGGCTTGAAATCTTTTGATTTTTATTTTATTTCATTTTGATTGTTCAATTTTCATATTTTACTTATTTTTATTTCATTGTAAATTTTATCTCAGTGTTTTTTTTAATATAATTTTCATTGTCAGCTATTCTGTTTAAATTTTCAATTTTATTTGTTCTCTCAGAGATGTCAAATCATATTAGACAATCGAAGTCTGAAGTAATGAAATTCTTCATGAAACATTGTCAACCAATTCAAACATAATGATGTCGTTGTGAAAAACTGTATCCCGCAATTTTGTAGCTGTGGTCATCTTGAGTTTGCATCTTTTTCAAAGTATACCACTTATCTGCTAGTCAAGTCCTGTCATTCGATACCCATATTGAGGTAGTTGAAAAAATATGTAATCCGTCATCTTGCGCTTGCGGCCATCTTGAATCTGCATCTTTTTCAAATTATACTACTTATTTAAGTCTAGACTAGTGTACTAGTCAAGCCCTGTCATTTGATACTTATATTAAGGTAGTTGGGAAAAATATGTAGGTAATCCGCCATTTTGTAGATGCGGTCATCTTAAATTTGCATTTTACTAGTCAAGCCCCCTGTCATTTGATATCCATATTAAGGTAGTTGTGAAAAAATATGTGGGGTAATCCGCCATTTTTTAGCTGCAGCTCTCTTGGATTCACAATGATACCGAATTTATTTAGTTATATTGTCATCAAAACTATATGTGTGTACCAAATTTCAAATAAATCTGTCATCAGGAAGGAGGTCAAACTTCATTTACTGAATTTTACCTAAATAAAGAAATAAATAAATAAAAACAAACAGGGCAGATGGGTTACATGAAAAAATATCAAAATCAAAAATAAAAGAAAAGAAATAAAATGAAAAATACTATGGAATTTAAAAAATCTAGAATGCTAATCTGTAAGGGATTCCAAACCGAGCTACCTTACAACACGTTTCGATTATTAGTATCCACAATCGTCCTCAAATAAAAACCGATGACTATTTCATTTTTATCTTTTATATTAATTTCATTTTTATTTATTTCATTGAATTCACATTTCACTTGCTGTCTGAACCATTTATTTTCATTTCAGATCACAATAATTTGTTTTCTTTACAAATTATTGTATTATTTTTAAAATTTTCTACTAATTGTTCATTTGATTTTATATCTCTTTTCATTTTTGATAATTATTTCCCTGTAACAATCTCAACTAAATATTTTGGCCCGCTTCCCTTAGTATTCCAAAAATATTTCAACTATTGACATGACTATTATGAATTTCGCTCACTTAATTAGAAAAACTTTTTTTCTGAATTTGGAAGCTAGATTGCTTTTCAAAAATTATTGTTTTTCAATTCTCTTCATTACTTTTCCGCATAATTCTCATAAAACTTGCTCATTTTCGTCCTAACATATGTCGGGAAAGACATAACATGAATAGGAGTGGTGAAATCTAAATTTAAATAGGTACGTTGTCAAATCTAAGGTGTTTTCTGGCGTCCAATCGTATTCAAGAGTGCATTCAAAAACGATTCTTCGTGACGTCATTAATAATAAGATACGCCAGAATGGAATGATTCAAACTGTGTCAGATGTCAAATACAACAATAAAAACAAACTTTTCAATTTTCTCTAACCTCAGATAGAATCGGATTTGTGCATACAATAATTTCCCAGCTTTATTTTGTACATCCTTCAACGTATTTGATAAAATATTTTTGGCACTTTATAAACTATAACGATCAAAATAAAGCATAAGCTGACAGCTGACGTACCGTAACGTCAAATTCCGTTTAAAACCAACCTCACGCTAGTTTTGAATCATCATGAATATGTTTCAAATCATAGTTGATGTGACGTCATCGTTTCAACGCCAGAATGAATGTATTTGAATCACAGACGAATACGTTTTGAATACATGAGCGCCAGAAAACGCCTATGGATTTTGGTAGTAACGTTTTCTTAACCTCATTTTCATCAGTATTTGTTTTATTTAGTATTATATCTGCAATTTCAACAATTTGTATTAATTACGTCGAATGTATATTGCCTAATGGAGTTAAATCAGACAAGATTATACCACAACAGATAGACGTGAAATGTATGTAGCAATAATAATAATCATTAATATTATTACATCTTTTACAATTCCAAAAATTTATTTTTGACATGTTTTTGTCAAACACATCAGTATAAGATTACAAAGAGGGGACAATATATTTTCAATTTAATTTTAGATAACGTCTTAGTTAATTCCTGTTACTCTCATTTTTGTCAAAAAACTAACCTCCAATCATACATTTGTCAGAATAATTTTTTTATATGTTTTGGTTTATTAGTTGTTGGGACCGTTCCAGAACTGTTCTGTAACGTACTGCGCATTGATTCGGAGTCGTTACGGGACGGATCAATAACTGTTCGAAATACAAAACCAAAACAAACCTAACATTGCAATCCCACATCCCACAGGCAGATCATGTGAGATACTGGTGATTGCACTTGGACAGAAGACTTACCTGGCAAAAACATATTTTCACCAAGAGAAAGCAACTTAGTATTCAAACGCGAAAACTTTACTGGCTCATTGGACGAAAATCTCAACTGTCTCTCGAAAATAAAATACTTCTGTACAAACCAATACTAAAGCCCATCTGGAATTCAACAGTGGGGTACTGCATTCCATTCAAACATTGAAATCATTCAAAGATTCCAAAATAAAACACTTCGCATGTTAACCAATGTCCCCTGGTTTGTACTTAACGAGTTATTGCATTGTGATCTACACCTGCCCACTGTGAAACAGGAATTAATATGCCATACCCAAACCTATAAAAAGCGAATTGAACGACACCCATATATTCTGGCCCAGCCACTTATGGCAAACCACAACAAAGTGCGACGTTTGAAGCGTAAAATACCTCACTATTTGATACAATCACAGTAAACATAGATACTATTTCAACAATAAGGATGTGACACAGGTCACATACCGAGCACGCCAGCGATAGCACCAACCAACATACTGCTGAATGTCCCATAAAAGAGAGAGATTGTAGTAAAGGGAGAAATGAAAAAAAAATATATCATATGTATTGCATACAACTTTTTATAGAAAAAAGTATAGTGGAAATATTGATGCAATAGCATCGATAGAGCATCGTAACATTTAGTTCTGATGAACTTTTTTGATATTAGAATATATTTCTACTGAAATAATTTGATATGGTTCTAACTTTCTGAGACATATTGTAAAGTCTCATTTCAGAAAACTTCCATCACTTTCATTATTCCCAGATGATACAAATTCCCTTACAGAGAACATTTCTTGAATTCCTTTTTTTTATTTGGAAGTCGCATAACCTGTAGTTGAAAGTTTGTTTAAAAAACTGTCAAAACTATTTTGAATTCATTTATTAATACTACTATAATATTCTTCTTCAAGATCATATAAATCTGCAGCCATATCATCCCTCAGGGACATCAGTTTCTGGTCACATTCAGATTGTTTGGTTCTGAAATGAAAAAAAAATTATCAATTTTGAAGTGATTAGTACTGAATCATTCACATTCATGTTCACTAATGCAATGGCTCGATTTGAAAAAATATAACTGGAAAAAAATATAATACAAGCATCAGTGGCAAAAATATTTATATTTTAGTTTGCGAATAATTTGAAAATCTAGTTTGTGTATATCTCATTGTACGGTATGAGACAAAAATTCATGCTTATTCTCATACCTTATCATAACATCAATAGATTTCCGTTTCATATCAGAACTTTAATAAAAAATTCAAATACTTTTTGTAAGGAAAAGAACGGTGAAGAATTTCAGAACTAACAAACAAGCAATGTATACACCAAACATGTTTAATTTCAAATGATAACCGCTTAATTAGTACTCTTCCTTTTTGAGTATTCTAACGAAAATTTATAGAATTTCCACAACTAGAGCCAAAACTTTCATATTCATTTCTGTACAAGTGATTTCAACATGAAACTAACTTCTCTATATTATTTTACACAGGTCTTTGTAGTTTTTATGAGATTACCACATTTGAATTGGAGCTTGTGGTGTAAAATTAATCTATTAAAAAATACTTTTTCCGTACTAAAACAAAAATACTGTATCTTAATGTGTGTTTCATTAACCAAGTTAGCATCACGAGCTTACAATCATCAATATTGTTATTCTGGATAGAACTGTTCAATCTTACACAAGTTGCATCAGGTAATTTAGTTTGGGACAAACATATGCAGAACGTCTGTAAAAATTAGCCCCTGCTATTGTTGTCTTGAGAAGAATTTCAAAATTCATTATTATCAGCTAGAGAGAAACAGTATATTACATTAAAGTATATTATATAATAACATAGTCATCTCCTGATAATGCTAACTTGGTTAGAAAAACACCTGTCTTTTTAGAGATGTTAACAAGTATGTAATCAGGAAAGAAGACAAACTTCATTTTCCAGTAGAACACACATCACAAATTCACAAAGGACCAAAATTAATTTTGGAATAATCACTGAAGCGCTTTCTTAAGAGACATGCTTTTCACTCTGTTAATGGGTTTATGATAGCCAAGCAGGACTATCGAATCCAAATATGACTTGAGTTTTGTTCTGAATTATGATTGTATGCATGAAAGTATTTCTGTTCTTTGAAATTATTTTTGTTGTGTGGGTTCATATAAGTATTTCAAAACTGGTAACAAGGCAAATGGAAATAGAGACATTATTATTTGTTGCTACAGTGAGACAATATTTTGTTCATCCAAAGAACGGGTCTAGGTTAACTAGTCATCAATACATCTTCGTACTTGATATTTCTTACCTAAAAAGTTTGGAGTTATGTGTTATTGCTTCATTCACCGAAGGAAAGTCATTCAAGATGAGATATTGTTTGATGTCAGATACCAATTTCATAAGTGACTCCCCAGCTCGTACTATATTTGCCGCTCTAACATGCATTTCGTATGTATCTTGCTCACACTGAGTCATCCTTGAAAGTTGAGTATCGTGCTCTCCCTTGGAAAGTTTTACAATTTCTGAAAAAAAAAAGAAACAGTTTAAGGAATCAGCGTGTTTTACAACGATGATGAAATAATCAGAGATAGTGCAGGAAAGGTTGAAAGATATATGAGTAAGTAAAGAAATATCTGCCGCTGTATCTCTTCGAGAGTCTTCAGCTCATTTATTTATAATCATTTTTGAATTTCGTTATCCTTTAATTGAAGTAAACAGTTCTTATTTACCTTCAAAGTTCTCCAGCATACTCTTAACGTCATCCTTCAATCTGGTTCTGTAAGTTTTCAGTAAGGCTTCTTTACTTTGTGGAAGTGATCTTGAGATTGACATGTTTGTTTAATTTCCGTTTGATTCCTAAAGTTATTCTACTCGGTCTAAAACCAGAATCAATATAAACAAAACCATCAATGAACATCAACTTCTTTTTATTCATGTTAAGAATTCTTCTTCTTCTTTTATAGTTTTAGGGTTTATTAGCTAGATGATTGTACACTTACGACTGTATTTATAATTATTGAAGTTTTGATGATTACCAGAAATTAAGCCCAAATACCCGTAGACAGCAAGTCCATCTGAATGTCCGAACATTTTTACAGTTTAGATTGAAATTAACCCTACCAAAATGAAAAATTCATGAATAGATGAAATGAAACGTGGAATATCTATGTGTTCCATACTGATTATGAGATAATGAAGTTACGTGATTCAAACTAAAGGACTCCTATTGAGTGAT
Source organism: Leptinotarsa lineolata (assembly GCA_015342045.1). Lineage (NCBI taxonomy): Eukaryota > Metazoa > Arthropoda > Insecta > Coleoptera > Chrysomelidae > Leptinotarsa > Leptinotarsa lineolata. The sequence goes on along the minus strand of WOGR01004474.1, from coordinate 2,945 downwards.
TTCACAGGAAGTATAATGAGTAGTCCTTCTATTGATATGTGATATAAGCAAGTCTCAAATAATTATATCGATAACATTTCACACATTGAATTAACAACTTTTGCCTTCTCTACTAATATTGCAATTGAAAATGATATAATAATGTTTCAAATAAAAATAAAAAATATAGCAAATTTTACACTTTTAAGTTTCTCGTTATTTTGATAGGTTGAATTGTAAGCTCTGGTGTGAAATAAATATGACCATACCTTTCAGAACCAAAGAACACAAAGCCCATAGAAGCTCAGAACACAAAAAGTCAGAAATTGCAATTTCGTGTACCGTAAAATTTTCAGTACTTACCCTGACGACCAGAGGGCGATGGCAGTACGATGTCAGTATTTAATGTGAGTATCAACAAAGTGTCAACAGAATTGGGTAGCTAGCAATCGCTGACAATCAGTTGGCCGGATTATATCGAAGTCGGGATGTACGCCAAAATTAACTTAAATTAAAAAGACGACTGGTCTGTCACCGACTGCTACCCAATTCTGTTGGTGATCACATTAAATACTGACATCGTTCTAGCATTGCCTTCCAGTTATCAGGGAAAGTACGAAAATTTTACGACACACGAAATTGCCAGTTCTGAGCATCTTTGGGCTTTGTATTCTTTGCAATCTTTGTGTACAAAGCTAGAACTTTAGTTGTAGACGCGCGTTTAGATACTCAAGTCATCATCATCAGAATATGACTAAAACTAGAGCCTTAAAATTAATTCAGAATATTTTATATGATCTGGACGATCCATTGAGAATTAATATACAAAGCAAACTGATACAATGACGAGTAATAAAAACTCATTTGATGAAACTCATTACGAAAGGCTTATAAAAGGCTCTAAATCAATTGCAAGGATTCAGCTTCAGTCACCTGATGATGCTGGTTGGTTAGCAAAACGCGGCTCTTTAGTTCTGGTGTTTTGAATTAACTTAATATTTTTATCAGATTGCTAATCTTTATTTGAATATAATTGATATTTACGTTGGAAACTTTTGGTGAAAGTTTCAGAAAAATATATTATAATTTCATTCTCTATTATCATATTTTTTAAAATATGACGTGTCAACAATACATGAGAAATGTAAGATAATTATAAATGATCTTTTTGAGTGATTTTTGTAACTGATATCGAATGAGATGAATTCAGATTGAATTTTACATATGAGGATGTATTGAAAAATCCTTAGCCTCTACTGTATAGTGGAAGATTCGAATCAGAAACAATCTTCATCCATCTGTTTTTTCGACGGAAAGTATTTTATATGAAATTCAGTTTATTGAGACTTAATCGCAAGTGAGTTGGCTGAAAAAATCCTGTATAATTGAAAATTCAAAAATAACTTTTTTCAAACATCACTCTCCTTCGTTTATTGAATAAATTTCATACCAATCAAAAATATCGAGTATATAGTTTATACAAACGTTGAGTTGGCAATTGAATTTTTTTCGGCATAAATATATCTTTAATATTTTATTTCTGATGAGACTTCACGTTTTTACTATGCCTTTAAGATGAATTTGGTATTTCTCCTGTTTGCACATGAATACTATGATCTTGTTTGTGCCCAATCGGACTCAAATACAACAAATCTGTTTTAGGGAGGTTCAATTTCAGACCATGTGCAATGCACCAAGTGTTCATTTGACTAATGCAATGTGTGGAATTTTTCGAAAGTTGTTCATCACTCATCGCCTGTACAATAGAGTACTTACGTATCGTCAGCAAAAAGGGTTGAAAAATGATTGTCAAGGTTTATATCTAAATTACTTATAAAAATGAGAAAAAGTCATGGGCCAATAACACTCCCTTGAGGTACTCCAGTAGTAACGGCTAGGTACTACTGGAAAAAGTCATGGGCCAATAACACTCCCTTGAGGTACTCCAGTAGTAACGGCTAGGTACATTGATGGATAGACAGTTCCATTTCCTACTATTCGCACTTGTTGGATTCTATCCATCAAATAAGTTTCTATCCATGACAAGGAAGGTCCTCGAATACCATATGACTTTAGCTTTTGTAGAAGCAGTGGGAGATGAACCGTATCAATGAAACGTGCAAAGAAAAAAATGACATAAGTTTTCTTTTTAAAAGCTTTTATTCAACTTGACTTGTATGTATGGTAACAAATCTTGCAAGTTCGATTTGACCCACTTCTCAGTATCCGATTGAGCTGAAGTGAATTTTGCATGCTGGTCCAGAACCGATGAAAATGCATGTTAATCATAAACATGACCTGATGCTGCTGCCAGGATCGGCTCCGTTCGAGAGATCTCCTCAGCGGTAAATAGCAGGGACACGAACTTTTGTAAACGTTTTCGTTTATGATAGGCAGTTGGTAGGCCTACCATGAAATAGATGCCACATCCAGGGTTGGCTTCAATAAAAAAATATATTCTTACAAACTACGAAAGTTTAATAGCGATACCAAAATCAATAAGACACTTGAGCTTGAACTTGGGAAACTAATCCATCGATGTTTGGATTAATTCCACTGATACAAAGACTTAAAGAATTTTTCAAATTATCGTCAGTCAGCCTTGTACGATATTTCGATTCATTAACTTTCATCAGTGAAAAGAACTATTCTCATTTATAAGTACTGCCAAACGCACAAATCAATCTTCTTGCGAATTTTCTAAGCTGCGGAAAATGGTCTTCTTCGAGGTGTATTTTGTAGAAATCACACAACTCTTCGTCTTCAAATTCAGATTATAGGACTGAGTTACTTGAATCTTGATCAACTTCATTTGCAAGTGTATTGGAGCATTTTGTACATTACTTTTTGTTGGAGTAGCAAATAAATTGAAACAGTCTTCCATGTTTCTGAAATCGCTAAATCTGTTCGAAAATTGCTCCGACAGTACCTTGAGTTCTTCAGCATATTGAGCATAAGCAATATTC
>WOGR01004473.1:0-14699 GCA_015342045.1 Leptinotarsa lineolata | reverse complement strand
AGGAATACAAAGAGTACATACTGGAAACATAACATCCAAGAACACTCACGGGAAAACTTCCATGAAGAAATCGTCCAAAAAGAGAACTGAATATTTGCTTCAACGAAGTAGGAACAAAACATTCGGAATCACACACATGAAAACTTTCATGAAGATACTGTCCAAGAACAGAACTGAAGAACTGCTGCAACAAAGTATGGATGGACTCAGAACAAATTGTTGATGTTCTAAAATTGTTCGTTCCGTTAACCAGCTGACGAACGTCAACCCTTAGAAGTAGAAACTTGTGCGAGCAATGGATTAACGAGGCCTTGGCCTTACCTTTAAACGTGCGATTAACCAGCACGGTGGCCCGGCGGGGAATCGAACCCCGGTCTTCTGCTTGAAAGGCAGATGTGCTAACCTCTACACTACCACGACCACAAATACCAGACATCATTCATCTAGAGGACTACTGAACAAAATAGGGATATATTACTTTAGTCGCAACCAATGCAACAAAGGAAGGAGACAGCTTGTGCGAACTTGAAGCAATGTATCAAAAGTGGTTAACCCCTATTATCTCTAGCAGGATAGTTCACAAGAGAGGAAGGCTCACAAGAATAGTAAAAAACCAGTTGTGAGTAACTGGAACCATATATTTTTCATTTCATTTCTCTGGCGCAACAAGAAATTGGAATCCAAAACAAGCACTTTTCTCAAACACTAGAACTACAATACTCTTTTCGAAGCCCGTTTCAGTAACCAAGTTGGCGTCTTCAGGAGATGGAGTGAAACAGTTCAAAGGATCTTCGGAAGCCCGCCACCTTTCCTCACCCCGGGAATGAAGGACTTAAAAACATTTACTTTCATCGAGTTTTTCACCATGACCTGGTGTGTTTCACAGAGTTCCAGATCATTATCAAACAATTCATCACACTCCAGAATAATACAGGATATTTTGAAGTGTTGTGTCGAATACTCTCAATTGTTCTGAGTTGATCAGGAACTTTTTAGAAAATGAAACTCTTACAGCTTTCACATTTTTAAAAGTACGCCGCTCATGTTACAAAGATATGCTTCTTCACGGATGGGTATATACGAGTATATTCCGGTATTTTGTTCATTTCAAAACATTCAACAAAGTTCTGGAATGCTTTCGAAAACTCTAGAAAATTTAAGACTGTTCTAAACTTTCTAGGCGGCGAAACGTTCAGATGTTTCACCTACAAAAACATACGAGAACATATTCCATGGACAACCTGATTTGATACTGAGACAGAAAATATGTAAATGTATTCATTTTACTACCCATTCAAAGCCAGCTCAAGTAGCAAGTACCACATTGATGTTTTCATTAGCAATCTTCATTATAGAATCGTTTATGAAATCATGAATTTGAATTTTTTGTATTTCCAATATACTTTATAGCATCAATTCGTTTCAGAATATCCTCACGATTGATTCGAATAAGAACATTTTTGTACCGAATCAACTGTTTTATTGTTTGTTGAATATTCCATCTCAATTCCGATATGAATTCGACATTGTAAATATTTGAATGTACTGTTAGTTCAAAATGTATTTGTTGACCTGCAATTACATATTGATTGCGGATGTACGTTGAAGAAGCAAATCTATACTGCCTGTGTTTTTTTTCACTCTGTTTTACCTCTATCGGATCAATAATTCAGTGATGGAAACAAAATACTGTAATGTTGAACTGGTAACGGACTGAGTTAGAGAAATACATAGAGCGGGATGGAATGGTTTTTTTCTCAAGTCAGCTGTCATCTTATTGGAATGGAAACCCACCTAAGTAGTTACTCCTGCGAACTGAAGATTAACGAAGTTCCTATGTGTGTTTCCCAGCCCATAAGACGAGATAGGTATATTGGGGTTTGGATTACCGAATACCCTAACGATGAATAGGTTGCAGTGGCCATATTTCTTGTTATCAAAGGATCATTGAACAACATATAATCGACTATCACTAGCTGTACAAAATGAGGCTATTAGGGGTACAGAGCGTGGTACTATTTGCCCTAGAGACGACCTCGGGGATAATCATGTCAGAAATGGTAGCCTGTATCTTTTGAATAATGTTGAACAATCCTAATAGTTGACAGCAGATGCCTCTAAATATCAGCAAAACTATGATAGGCTCCCCAATAGGAGGAAAAATTTGAAGGATTCAACTCAACGTTCCTCCAAGTGGAAAGTTATTGCAGCAAACATGAAATATTTAGGTATCAAACTCGACAAAAAACTCCTCTGCAATGCTTGACTATTTCTGTGAACTTATGGAAGAATTTGTGGATAGTCTTGTGCTAGAGGTTGAAACAAATCTAATGCCAAGGCAGACTCACCTGACTAGCCCCGGTGCCATGTGCAGCACAACGTCAGCGAGAACGAAAATTCCTTCTAGACTCACCTCACATTCTCCTTGGAGATATAGGGTAGACGGTCAATGTGAAGGATTGAGCATATTGTCATTTGCCCAGAACAGGCTGGTGTAAACCGTAGAAGATCATTGATTGTTACCGAAAGTCACAACATTCTGGAAGTAACCCCCAACCAGAAGAGGATGAAGAAAAGCGTAGAATATCATCGGTTGTCACCGAAAGTCACAACATTCTGGAAATAACCTACAACATTCAACTGCATCCTAAATTATACAGTTCTGATTCCTAGTAGAGAAGGACTCAATAATACCACTGATGAATCAGAAACTTCGTCAGATTTTGGTGCATGAATATACGGTTACAGATTCAGGAATCAACAATCGAAATTGAAGAAACAATTGATTATTCGAAAATTCACGTACTCTCTGATTATTGCGCTCAAATATTATCATTCAATAGTCCCAAATATTACAAAATGGGTGAGTGAACATAATTTCGAGAAAATAGTTGAATGTATCACGGAGATTATTATACTCTATAGCATTGTTTGCTTTCAAACTTCTGAATAATTGTTTATCATCATAATTTGGAAATGTCTATCTCAACTCGCAAATTCATGAACATTTTTTACACAATATAAACATCATTCATATCAATAAAACATATTTTCAAAACTGTCATCTGGAACATTGTGCTGGTCCCATAAAAGACCACTTATTTCTTTCATGCAGAGTAGAATGAGTGGTCACATTTGAAGCCGATGACATTTTTAATAACTCGACACATTACCTGAGAGAAATGTTATGACCAGTTAAATAAGTCCCAACCGTAATGGAGGTGATCTTGATAGAGGCCATCAACATTTGAAGGATTGGATCAAACTACAAGTCATGATTTTTTATTCTTCTATTCAGAAATATTAATTCTTCACATGTGATTGAATTAGCCGATACTCAAAGAAGATATATGATTAACTCAATCAATAACAATTTGTTTCATAATACAGTAGCCTTTCCTGACATATTCAATACTAAAAGTAGTGATTATATATTGAAGATATTATATAGTGGAACACAAGTGGCAATTTTGTGTACTGTTTTATGAAAATCACGTCAATTTACTTTTCTGAAAATAAACTCACAGGGTACTTCAGGAATTTCATTATATCTCTACAAGTCCATCAAGAAGAATCATACGTTATTTTCAATATCGCATATGCTGAAGAAAATGGCTCTATTAAGAAGCTAGCTGCGAGTCTTGTAATGAGAGTTCTTTGGATCAAAATGCGAGACAATAATTTACCGGAAGCGAAATTAAATTTCAACTGCCTCGTGCATAAAACGCGTTGCATATAAACGGAAATTGCCTTTTCGGAATATTCTCATTCTTGTCGCATTTTGCGCTCGAGGACGTGGGAGATACTTGAAGTTACCTCGCTAATGATAATGGGGTGCTGCAGATTAGGATAACTACCATCGGAGGTGATACAAGAATAGAACAGTTATTGAAGTCGATGTTGATGACGTACCTACGAAAGGTTTCTTCTGGAGTAGTCGTTATCAGGCTGTTAAATCGTCAGTTTTCAACGTGGATTTTTTTTTGTATCCCAGATAATGTAAACAGGTGCTACAAAGCAGATAGCTTTGAAAACTCCCTATGTTTTTATACAACTTTGTGTATGAGGACATTTTCAAACGAACGATATTGTATTCATTTCATTGTGATCGCTTGAGATGTCCTTGTAAGACGAAACTGCAGTATCGTTGATTACAAATACAAAGTGGTATAAAAACCAAGAGAGTTCCAATTGTCATTTTTCAACATGGTCTTCTACCTAGTAATAATGGCTGCATTCATCAATTGATAAATAGATAGATAGACATATGTTTATTGATCAGACACCAATTAAATATTGGATTGACATAGTTTTGAATAACGTTTCATTTCAATCTTCATAAAGATAAAAACGTATCGATTTCTTAGCAACCACTTTTTCCATTCATATGTAATACCTCCTATTATGCATCATCTACTGGTCTTCAGTTTCTATTGTTGCTTTATATATTAGGGTATTCTTTGAGTATATGTTCTATTCCAGTTTTTCTCTAGGAATAAATACCAATCGTCATTTCACACATTCACCATTGAATGTTATTTCATGCGCTATACGAAAGCAAATTTTTGCGAAGTGACCTATTTTCAATATTCCAATGAATAAACTTGAAGGTCATAGAGTTTTAAGACCATGAAGTCTTTGGAAAAATCATACACATTTGATTCAAGAGAAATTCATACTACGATCATTAATTCCAAACCATTGTTTCATGAGAAGCACCAGTGAATGATACAACTTGCCTGTCGATATATCGACATAACTGAAATATACTGCAAACATTGTTGTTGAGGCTTGATGGATATTTTTTGATGAATCATTGATATCAAATGGAAAAATCAGTCAGTAACTTCAAGATGAAACCTTGAGAAACCTGTATTCATGTTACCCCAAGAAGAGCACATTCTATCATTTTATCTCATTTCTGACTATTCCATAAACGACTGGAAAACCATTCGAGAAGTGTTTTTCGTCAGGTTAGGTTAGGTCCACCGCAACTCACAAAGGTTTATTGTGGCTCAGACCTATATCCAAACTCGACCAAGTACAACCAGCTTTTCGACGAAGCCGATTAGTTTGTATGGTGAGTGATCTTGCAGGTCAGATGGTAAGAGTGTGGCTCTACCAAACTCTGAAAACCTAATTTGGTTCACTGTGGGGCAGGCACAAAGTATATGCTCTGCTGTTTCATCATTTTCCAGAGGCGACACACACTGTCCTCTGACAGTCCAAGTCTCTGCATATGATGATTGAGACGACAGTGAATTGTAAGGAAGCCTGTTAGACATCTTAGCTCATCCCTACTAAAGTCCAACAACTGTTTGGTTTCGAGCTTCAAAGGGTGAATGAACGCCTTGGAGTGAGCCAATGCTGGAAGATTTTGCCTGAAGTCTTCAAAATGTCTTGCCATCCAGGTGTTCAGTGTTTAATCAGTAAAGCCTAAAACAGTGCCAATGACAGGTTCTGGTCTATTGAAGCTACTTACAGCACTCTCCTTCGCAAGGGAGTCGGCAGCCTCGTTACCTTTCAGGACAGTGTGGCCAGGAATCCAGACCAGTGTTGAGTCTTTCTATTAAGGTGAGTCGTTTTTAGCAAATTGCTACCAATTGAGACGTTGCTCAGTAGGAGCCGAGAGCTTCCAACGCCGCTTGACTGTCCAAGAAAATTTCTATTGACTTGTGTATGAGGTTGGATTCTACCAATCTCTCCACACACAATTCAATATCAAAGATGTCCGCTTGTAATACAGTCGCATAGATCCCAAGGCAGGGTGATATCTCTGTACTAGGTCTGCAACTGAAAACACCTCCACCAGAGCCTGAAGGTGTTTTAGATCCATCTGTGAACCAACAACTAGCTGCTCTTAATATTTCCTTCTCCCGGAGGATCCAGTCTTCTCTATTCGGGAGAAGTACTTTATGAGGCAGTTCGTAGTTGACAGTTGGAGGCATAAAGTCAGAGGTCATTCCCAGGATGCTATGACTTCTAGTGTCAGCCAGCAGTCTAGTGAACTCTACGTTGGATTGCTTCGTGCAATTGGTAGAAGGATCTCTATGGCCGTTGACGGTGTGGAACTGATGGCATAACAGTGCGCCAGACAAGCCTATCTCTGTGAGCCAGAGAGCTTCGCCTGAGCCGTTTTCTGTTAATTTTTTGGCCACCAAGCAATTTCTCCATGAGTGATCATTAGTCTGATAATCATCACATAAATCCAATGGATTCGTTTGGGACCTAAACTCCAAGTTTTACTATAAATCCTACCATACTAACCAACTAACTCAGTTTTTAGGTTCACAACTACGACCAGCCCGGATTTCGTTATCTTTGATTGCAACCATGATTATGTCCTCCATTGAATAATTTTGTAATTTTCAAAAGTTCATTGTTTACAGTGGTCTGTTTTGTCGCTTGTGGTTCAGATCTGGTATAGTCGACGCCAACTAGAATGAGTCAGAGCAAAAACGTAAAATCGTTCTGCGGTAAACGACTCCACCCACTTGAGTCATATTTCTCCAATGTTCTAGCAGTGCAGCTGGAATTATGTAATTTTAAAAAAGAAGTAGATGATAGAAAGTACGTAGTTGTAGTATTTTCAGATCTGAAGAGAGTATTCGAAACCATTAACCGAAATATTCTCCTATCTAAATTGAAGGGGTATGGTGTGGATGGTAGTGTATTGAAATGATTCGCAAATTATTTGACTGGAAGGACACAGAAAGTTGAAGTTGATGATGTGTTTTCTACTGAGATTGATATTGGTGTACTTCAGGGTAGTGTCTTAGGACCTTTATTCTTTATTCTATACCTCAATGATATAGATCTCTTTATAAAAAGTGATTTCATCAATGTTTTCGCAGATGATACATTACTCGCTTCTTATGATTCCAATTTAGAGAATGTTATCCATAATGTGAATGCTACGCTTGAGGATGTGAGTAAGTACTTGAAAATAAATAGACTGAAACTTAACATAGGTAAAACTAAGGCAATGATAATAACATCCAAGCACAAATTTAATAACATAAATGTCAATGGAATTAGTTTACATATTAATGATGAAAAAATCAATATAATCAGGAAATATTTTGGATTCCAACTGAATGATTTGTTGCTGCAAAATGATCACTGCAATTACATTCATGAAAAAATCTCAAAGAAACTTAACTTCTTCTCAAGAATAAGTAAAGATTTGACTATAGAAACCAGAATACCTGTATTTCAATACATAATACAACCACATTTCGATTACTGCTCGTCCATACTTTACTTCCTACATCACAATCAGAAAGAGCAATTACAGAAACTCCAGAACCGTGGAATGAGAATCATCCTTAGATTACCTAAAGTTGCATTTTATATGTAAATAGAACTAACCAGCAAAACTCCATGAAATCATTAGTAATCAAAAGTTTTATGGATTACAATAAATTACCGTATGAAATTAAATCAAGCTGTTCATTGTCATCATCCAAGAAAAAAATGTAAATATATATTAAAAATAATTGTGTTACTATTATTATTATCATTGAACAGTACCAATTCTTGGATTTTTGGGGTTATATATTTTTGATATTTTTGTTTGTTTCACCTTTCCAGTATGTTAGTATGTTAATATGTCACTGCTTATTTTACTTGTATCTTTACGTTCAGTAAAACTATGTATGGAGGAGTATTGTAGATATAATATAACTGATCGCCATTAGGTCAAATATTTAGTATTTTTATATATTGTATATATTTTTTTTTTAATTTTATATCCTGATATTAGTTTTTGTTTTAGTTATTTGTTTGTATATTAGGGTTCCTATTTCTAAATAAAGTTATTCTTCTTCATTTCATTTATTTTTATTTCTGCTCTCCCATAGATTTCAAATCAGTTTCAAACAAACATCTCTTTAGACACCTTTTCAGATATAGTTTCCATATATGATATATCTTTTACAACCCAAGAAGAATAATTCTAACAGCAAGGATGTCGCAGTTTCCGAAAATATTTTTATTTTCAATAAACCACACGTGGTCATAATTCTACGATCAATCCGATTAGTAGACAGCATACCATCACAAAAAAGCAATTTCGTAATGGATGGGAATTATAGCGCTAGGCCAGGAAATAATGAATATGTGCTCATTCGACCATTATATTGTCAAAACTTGGCACCTTAAACACTGAGAACGCCTGTTACAGAAAAACTGCCCATATCAATCTGACGAAACTTATAAATAGAACTTCCAGCGAGTCTTCGACAAATCATCGACTTTTTTCCGTATTGTAGTCTAGTTCATGAGTGCAATTCTAAAAATGGTTCTCAATATTGATATTTTCTAACAAAAATAAAATGTTCAAATGCGTTTTAATGCGGTAAAAAGAGATTTTGAATGATTTTCTGCAATGATGATTGGAATTCCTAAATTTATTTCATTCATCCCATGAAAAATCCATTTGTCTATGATTTTTTAACAATAAAAATGAAAAATAAAGAAATATATTTTTATAGATTTTATCAGAAACAAAGAAAACAGGATATTCGTAAAACAATATTTTTTCAATATTCATGTTTTTTATTTTCAATAAAAAATATCTTCAAAAAAGGCAAAAAATCCAAGCTTCAAATTTGAACATTATCAAGGTTTTTACTTAACCTTCAACTTGAGAAAAATTGCTAATGGATTAACAATAAGAAGGAGACATGATTTTGTTGAAAGAAGAAGTAATTCTCAGTGGAAGTATTAATTATATTCTCACAATGTACTGTATACAACTGCCAAAAACATCATAACATTACTTTACAGAACAAGAGTGTGAAGTGTTTTTGAAGATATACTGAATTGAAAATTTTATCGTGAATAATGAAAGCAGCAGGTAATTACTCGCAGGGATTGAAGTATATTTGTATGATAATTTGCGTTATATTCACCTGCAAAAAAGGTTCAGGTATTTATATTGATTACCTTCAATCCGGAGTACCTTCCTGCGGGCTTTATCATTTAGAAATGATTTGTAATTTCGTATATCTCTGAAAACACTATACAACTCAGTTTATAGCCCCGACAGAGTACGCAGCAAAATAATGTGAAAAAATAATTTACCTGCAAGTTCAACAATGGAAGCATAATGCTCTGATACCTCTTGAAAAATGTAACCCTCAATATGGTTATCAAATGAAAAGAATACGAAAAATGATATGACGACACTTCAAATCCAATGAGGCGGACCATCCAGGATGGCGGATTCGTTGCTTTATGTACCCTCTTTACTCTAGTCAAGAAGTGCTTTTTTTTCGAACTTTTTTCAGCAGAGTCCGAAAATTATGGCTGACGTGTCATTTGATTCGGAATACCGTCTAGAAAGTTTTGGAAAACGGACAACTTTCGGAAATGAAAATTGCAAAAGTTAACAATTTAGTGAAAATTAAAAATGGGGGTAGTTTTTTGAAAATATCTCAAAAACTAATTGAGATTCTCAAAATCGAAAGAAGGATTCGAAAAGAGAAAGGAATTTTCTATAAAAAAGTCCCGAAACTATAGGATCAATATTTATAATTTTCACGGAGCCCTGAAAATGAGCTAGAAATCGGGCAAGTGTGATATTTTTCAAACTATAAGTGTGGATTTTTTTCATTTCGTAGAGCTATGATTATAACGGTTAAGAATCGATTTCCGTTCGAAATATTAAAGTATTATTAGTATTCAGTTATTTATTAACATTTTACTGCATTTTTGGATGAAAAAGTTTGATTAATAATCGAAAAAAATAATTTTTATTATTATTACTAATATGTTTTTTCATCAGAAGGTACATAAAATGTTTTTTTTTAAATTTTTATCACTTATTATTTAAAAATTTGATATAAAAAATGCATTGTTTATAACATAATTGAATTTTTTTTTGGAATCTTAATCTTTGATGAAAATTATGATTTTTTTTTCAAGAAAAGTGTTTCCTAAAAAAAATTTTCACAACGCATTTGTTAATTAACAATTTTTTTTACCACTTATTATTGATATTGAGGAAACATTTTTTGAAAATCATTATTTATCTTGTTTTTCAAGATTTGGAAAAAAAAATTTTTATTGTTTATTAAATGAACAAATGAATTTTTCCATTTGATTTTTTTTATCTAGTTTTATCTAGTTGCAATTAATGAATGGAAAACAACCATGTATTATTTTTTTTTTAATTCTTTACTGAATTTCATAATTTTTGCCCTCCATAACTCAATTATTATCATCCATTTTTTATAATTTGTATTATTATATTTATTAAACTAATGGAGATACAATAAAAAATCCCAAGGCTAAATATGGCCCAAACAGGCACGGCTTACGCGCGGCTAAACCCCCGATTTCGAGCTCATTTTCAGGGCTCCAGAAAAATCATAAATATTGGCCCTACAGTTCAAGGAGTCGAGACTTTTTTATAGGAAACTTTTTCCTCTTTTCGAATCTTTTTTTTTTTATTTTAAAAATCTCAATTAGTTTTTGAGATATTTCCAAAAACTAAATCATTTTTTTATTTTCACTAAGTTGTTTATAACTTTCTAGAAACTATTCCGAATCGAATGACACCTCAACCATAATTTTCGGAGACTGCTGAAAAAAGTTAAAAAAAGCACTTTTATAATCGAATAAAAGAGTTTGCTGAGGAGACGTAAAATGAAATGAGGTCACTCTAAACCCAATATGGCGGACTGCCAACGATGGCGGACTGTTTTTCATGCACTCCATGATATAGATCTCAAATAAAATGGTTCAAGGCGAGAAATTCAAAGTGGCAGAAAAAAGATGGCCGCCATTGAAATTTCAAAGAGATTTACCGGCTTAAAACAAGAACAATGGTGAATGAAAGTTTGTACTCAAAAATGTTTTTTGTTAATAATTTATTAAGCGTTCGTTCACTGCGCAATTGAAATCATGAATAGGAGCGCCATGGTTCCGGAAGTTATAAAGTTTTTTAGGTAATTTTTAGATTTCGAAGGATCTGTTTTCAAATTTTGAACATCTCCAGTTGTTCTCGAGATATTCGCTAAAAACTCTTTCTCTTTGGCAAATTATTGTTTTCAACTTTTAAACGATTTGTTTGCGCTTGGTTCGAATCGTGAATTACTCTGTGTAAAATTATGTACCAAATAAAAACTCAATAATAATTTTCTGTGAAAGTGAACTGAAATTTTGCGAAAAGTCACTCGTGAACTAGACTATTGTGGCTACGGCACCAAATAAATATAATTTTAACTTTAAATCAGGGCCGAGGGAAAAGTACAATTCCATGTTGAGAACAGGTGTTAGGCTGAGATTGTTTTTTAAATTAGTTTGGTATTTGTTCGACGCCCTAAAAATATTATTTAGAAACTGAACTGTGGTACGCCGAACACCAAAAATAATGAGTACACGGCATGTGTGGAGTAATAGAGTGTCGGTACTGGGTGGTCCACCGCTTATTAGTACCCTTCTAGGCATACGCTAAAATTATACAAATCATTCGAAAAGACAGGCGAGAAACAGGAGAACTCATATTTTAGGTTTAATCAGAGGCGGGTACAGGATGCCGCATAATACATTATTTTGGTGTGGGATACGAGTCCAAAGGGGTGTTTTTTATCATACACATTCCTTGAAAGTACATGTCAGGCAATGACGATGATATTAATTATTATTGAACCAATTGGATCTCCAGGCAGGGGCTTATTCGAGGGCATCATTCTGTACAGGTTAGTTGGAAACCAAAACCAAAATACTTTTATTGACTATTTCTCTTTTACAGTATTAGTATCTATATGTACAGAATATTTACAAATACAATATTTACATCTCTCTCACATACGGGAGTGCGGGAAGGAGGGAGGATAGGTGAATATTGAGCCTCAGAAAGTTCACAAGGAAAGCGTCGCCTCATATACCCACAATAGGATAATGGGAGGCGCCCTTACTGGTGTCAATGGGTGACTCTCCGTCCAATTCTCCGCTTCCTGCCGAGGCTTAGGTTAGGTTAGGATAGGTCAAGAGTGAGTGGGTCTATTCGACCCTCCACCGTAATCCGCACGTGTTTATTGTGGCTCACACCTATTCAAACTCTACCAAATAAAGCCAGCTTCTTGACGAAGCCGATATTTACATCTCTCTCACATACGGGAGTGCGGGAAGGAGGGAGGATAGGTGAATATTGAGTCCCAGAAAGTTCACAAGGAAAGCGTCGCCTCATATACCCACAATAGGACAATGGCAGGCGCCCCCGCTGGTGTCAATGAGTGGCTCTCCACCCAATTTCCCACTTCCTGCCCCGGCTAAGGTTAGGTTAGGTCAAAAGTGAGTGAGTCTATTCGACCCTCCACCGCAACCCACAAAGGTTTATTGTGGCTCACATCTATTCAAACTTTACCAAATAAACCCAGCTTCTTGACGAAGCCGATTAGTTTGCATGGTGAATGGTCTTTCAGGTCAGATGGTAAGAATGTGTTTCTACCAAACTCTATTTCCTGATTCGGTCCGCAGCGGGGCAAGCACAAAGTATATGCTCTGCTGTTTCATCATTTTCCAAACAGAGGCAACACACATTGTCTTCCGACAGCCCGAGTCTCTGCATACGATGATTCAGACGACAGTGACCTGTGAATAGGCCTGTTAGACATCGTAGTTCAATCCTACTGCATCCCAACTATTTGGTTTCGAGCTTCGAAGAGTGGAGTGAGCCAATCCTGGAAGATTTTGCCAGAAATCTTTGAAACTTCTTGCCATTCAGATGTTCAATGTTTGTTTGGCAAAAACCTAAAACAATGCCAATGACAGGTTCTGTTTCGATGACGCTACTTGCAGCACCCTCCTTTGCAAGGGAATCAGCAGCGTCATTGCCTTCCAGGCTAGTGTGGCGAGGAATCCAGACCAGAGACAATATGTTTAGTCTTTCTTTTGAGGAGAGTCGTTTTTGGCAATTTGGCACCAATTTAGAAGTTGCTCAGTAGGAGCCAAGGGCTTCCAACGCCGCTGTCCGAGAAAATTTTTATTGACTAATGTGTGAGATTAAATTCTACCAATCTCTACGCAAACAATTCAAGAGCATAGATTTTCGCTTGAAATACAGTCGCATATGTCCCTAGGCAAGTTGATATCTCTGTCCTGGGTCAGCAACTGAAAACACGTGCACCAGAGCCTGGAGGTGTTTTTGATACTGAAATTATTACAAAATGGCTCACTAACAGTGAGTTGAGCCATTTTGTAATAATTCCACAATATTGTACTAGCATCTTAAAAATAATTTTGTAGCTCTTCCTTGAAGATGATAATAAATTTCATACTCTCCATCCCTTTGTTGCAGAACTTACAGCTGAGTTATTTGTCAGATAATAATAATAATAATGTACTCACCTCGGAGTGGAACAAAGCCACTCACAAGAGGTAACAGCACTAAAAAACTCTCTCCGCGGCAAGTATCAGCACAAACTACACAGATCTGGTCATCGGAACTGTCGGTGAAGAACAAAGTTGCTGCAACAAATATGTTTGCCATTCCAATCTTATTATACTCAATTGGAGTATTGAAGTGGACTCGAGAAGAGCTGTATCAACTCGACGTGTAGAGCCGAAAAACGATGCATCTCCATAGGAGTTTGCATCCTAAATCATTCGTTCCACGGTTGTACTTCCCCGGACAACAGGGAGGCCGTGGACTTTCGAGTTTGGAGTGTCTACATGACAGAATGGTACTGGATGTAGTCTGCAAAGTCGTCAGGTGAACGGATCCCCTTCTCCGCATGGTCCGCGACCATGAGAGAGCAGGAATTGGAGCATTTATTTTAGGGCAGCTGCCCGAGCAGCTGATGAACTCGGTTTAGTTTTCGACACTGAACGAGGCGATCACAACTCTGTCACCAAGTTGGAACCCGTTCAGCAAAAGGCTCATATAAAAGTCGCAAAGATCATGTCACTTCTGCGACAACACAAACATAAGCCTATGCATGGGGTCTTTTTTGATAACATTGAAGACCTTGTCTTATCAAATCGCCTGACTTTCGCTTTCCTCAGGTCGAGTGGGCTGGAATCGGAAACTGAAGGGCTCATCATGGCAAGCCAGGATGATGTCTTCAACACCTTGGTCTACCGCAGTCGCGTGATGGATATAGAGGTTCCTGACACATGGTGCAGAGCCTGCCGCGAGGCGTCCGAGACCCTAATGCACTTGCTGTCAGCATGTCCTTTATCAGTCAACATAACGCGGCCCTAAGAATGCTTTATTACCATCTGTGGCACTCTTAAAGTATTGACAAGACACCGGTGTTGTCCTACGCTCCGAAAGATATTGAATCCATTGTGGAGAATGAGAAGTGCCGTATTCATTGAAACCATTTGTTTTCCATCCTCAGGCTCATACAAGCTAATAAGCCTGATATAGACTTCTCGACCAGCGCCTTTCAGCTCCTGAAGAGACGAATATCATCCGAAAAGAGGTGGAAAAATGGATTAAATATCGAGATTTTCTCTTCGAACTCCGCAAACTATATCCAGACCACTCTGTCAAAATGATTGTTCTGATTATAGGAGTCCTTGGTGGAATGATGCCGTCTCTACTTTCGAATCTCAAAATCATACCGGCTTGCCGCACTGAGGCAGAAATCTCAGCCGAACAGATGCAGAAGGCTGTCATTCTTGGCTCACTGCGCTTGCTCAGGACACATGATTCTCGGACACAATGATCATTCACCCCACGG
>WOGR01004472.1:0-14699 GCA_015342045.1 Leptinotarsa lineolata | reverse complement strand
TCTTTCAGTTGAACTGATGCAGTATGTCCACGAAAAGACTGCTGGCCTAAAACATTTTTCATTTTATGTTGCAGAGGTATTGATAAAATTTTCAGGCAAGATCGCTTCAGAATTAAAGGTTTGGTCAGTGCTTTTGCTAGATCTGTCAAATAGGTTCTTCTCACCGTTTTGTGATCAGTGTTGCTGTAATATATTATTTGCAAGTTTATTCTATCAATATTGAGCAATGCACAGAATACAGTTAACGGCCCTCTATTGCTTACTCTTGTACACGAATATCCTGTTTTCATTCTATCAATAACATCAACTCCTCCTTTTGTCAAGTTATAAAATGTTATAACCAAAGGTTTCATCTGATCGCCAGTTTCTGTGTCTATTTCGTCGTCATCATAAGTTGAAATCATTAGTACATTTTTGTTTCTAATGGTGCCAACTAGAGTTAGACGATAATTATGTAATAACTCGTTTGCTAAAGGTGAAGTAATTGTCTGCAGTTACATTTCTACGTGTACCACTGAGGTGTCTAAGCATTCGCTTCACTACACTTCCAGCGTCGTTATTGACTTTGTAAGGGCCATCTGGTTGGTTACCTGCATAAATTTCAATATTGTGGGTATAGAATACTCTAGCATCTACAACAGCGTAAATTTTGATTCCATATATAGCAGGTTTATTTGCTTCCTCGAAATGCGTCAAGAATATCGTCTATTGTTATATATTCACCAACTGACTAGTACACATTTCTAGGTAAATTGTTCCAGTATATATCTCACTGGAGCCAGTTTGTCTTCTATAGCTTTTTCTTTGCATGAATCTCCATCATCAAATCTAAGAGCTCTCACTAAAGTATGAAAACGGCATTGTGACATTGTAGCTGCAAAGTATTCTGGAGCCATGCCATTTGTGTTCCATAAAGTTCCATAAAGTATTCTGGAGCCATGCCATTTGTGTTCCATAAATCGTCGGTATTTAGGTGTTGAACCTTTTTTACACCAGATAAATATAATATTCCCAAAAACGCATTTATTTCATCAAAATCGGTAGCAAGACAATCTCTTTTTCTGCTAAAAAAAAGTCTTATCTTGTCAAGTTGTTTATTGGTGCAATTTGTTATATACTCAATAATTTTGTTTGGGAAGTAAAATTTCCAACAATCTATTACTGTTCTTGAATTTTTAGCAACTTGCTTCACACCAGGAAGCTGAGGAACTACATTTTTGCGAGGAGTTTTCATTGAATGTGATTGCTTGTGGACCAACCATTTAGTTCCGTCTTTTCCTGTGTATACTAAATCACTTGAATTACGAGAACAGACCTGCAATAATTCTTGATCTGTATTATCTTCAGAATTTGATTGCTCTGAATCGGTGTTGCGTAAACTGTGCTCAGAACCTGCATCGTCATTGTTGGACTCATATGATATTCCTGCTTCTTCTTCCCATTTCATCCCACACAGCTTGCAGCCGCTTTTGCTTTTTTCATACCACATTATACAATATATGAATTCATAAAAGAAAAATGTTTTTCTCGCCATTTGATAAAATAATAAAGAATGTAATTAGTCGCGAAGTTAGATTTTGTCCAACACAAAATAACATTTTTTACTATATAGTTACTAGCTAGCATTACATTACAGCTAACATTACATTAGTTACTAGTTAACATTTGAACACTACCTTCTATAAAGATGATTTATTCAAAACTGGTCTTGCATTTCAAGAAATAATATAAATAGGGTGGTCTGGTACATTTCTAAGGAGGCATATCTGAGCGTACAAAGTTATTAAATTACTACAGTATACATTGTGCTCTATGAAGTAAAATTGTTAGATAAAATCTAACAACGCGACCGATGGCGAGTTAAGAAAAAAATACAAATATGGCTAAATGACAATCTACTCAACCTCAATGTCTCAAAATAAAAATTCATAGCATTTTCTCTACAAAGTAATCAATAACCCGATATGCAAATCTATCACATTCATGAACCTACCTGCCCAAAAACATCATGTAGTTGCCCAAGTATTGAAAAGGTTAAGAAAACTGAATATCTTGGATTGGTCTTGGACCAGCACATGAGATGTGATGAACACGTTTCTCATATGATCATAAGACTCAGGCAATCAACATATAAAATGTATAATCTTAGATGTATTTTAACAAAACAAACCTCATTAATAATACATAATTCACTGATTGAATCAGTTATTAGATACTGTATCACAGTATGGGGGAGAGCATTTGAGAATATACTGCATAATATTCAAACCATTTAGAATTCTTTAAGTGAAATCATTTTTAAAAAATCTAGACGGATCGATACAAAATAGTTGTATACCGAAACCAAATTACTTGACGTTAAAAGCCTGTATGCATACCATTGCCCGACAAGATCAAAAGATACTAGATATGCACAAAATTTATCACTACCCCGATTCAAGAAATGTCATACACAAAAAACAATATATTATTTTGCACCGAAATTGTATAACATACTGCCAAAAAATACAAGGGAAATCTCAAACTTCAAAATCTATAAAGCAAATATTAAAAAATTTATCACTACAAATAATACACTCATTATGAGTCTACTCAAAAAAACATCACTATAAGAAATGATATGTATGATTCTCCAAACTAATTTTTTTGAAGAAAAAACACAAGCACTACAGAATAAACCTTAAGGCGCTCTAAGAGCGGTGCGAAAGTAGTGATTCACATTGGATTTGAATCGCTGGGGATTAAATCCATTGGAAAAACGTTCCCGGAAGTTTACTCTACATGAACGCAGTTCTTCAAATGGAAGTTTTTGAACAGCGAAGTTCGAGGTGTACTGAGTTGATTTTCAAAACGATGAGCAGCCACAGTCCGCCGCGTATTCCTGATATGCACCGCTCTAGGTGGAATCAAATGTGCAAGTCCCTCGAACACTTTCCGTGAAAGTATTCATAAAACAAAGACAAATCTCCAACTTTTCTTCGATGTTCTAGACTATCAAGGTTGCAAGTTATGTTTTCGTCTCGAATCCGGCGGATGGATTTTTTTGGATGGAATCTAGTAGCTTCAGGTTATGTTTAGGGGCGGAGCTCCAGACACGAGAACAATACTCCAAAAAAGGTCTGATCTGAGCTTTATAAAGCATCAAAAGTTGCCAAGGTGTGTACAGTTTTCTGGTTCGGAATAGTGTTCCAAGCTTTTGAGAAGCAGTCCTTGCAACTCCAGTAACATGATTGTGCCAAGACATATTAGTGTCCATTTTAACACCCAACAAACTTATCGAAACAGAAAGCGGAATTGTCTGTCCTGACATTATTATATCCGGTTCGGAGACATTCATCTTTTTGGGTTTTCGTGGCATTGAATTGAACCTGGTTACGTAACTTGGCTATTCTGTCTACTGAAAATTCTATGGCCCGATTGTTAAGCTTTGATGATGTTATTGATACTTTTGCGGGACAGATAGCTCGGAGGAAAGAATTTTATTAATGAATATCTTGTTAACAATAAATACACTTTTAATAATATTCAAAAAGTAATACAAATTATGAATCATAAAAAATTTCATTTGCGCTCCAGGGCGACTTGATTGATTCCAGTGGCGCATTTGCATTTTCAGGTATTACATATGTGTTATTTCATGACAGATATGTAATACCTATGCTGTTGGGTAACTATCTCAGTTATTTATTAAAATTAAATTACAATGACGATTTTTCTTGGGGCTCCATCCAATTTTAAGGCCTCAGATGGTATAGTTACGCCACTGCTATTAAGAGTTATTTATTCGCAATAATCTTATTTCACAAATGCTTTGTATTTTGATCGATCAGAGAGAGCGATTTTTAGGTGAGAATTTATCTGGGTGCCAAGAACAACTATTTTTTGTTAGCTATTGACCGCACTTAATAATATAAACGTAAATTTTAGTTGCCGACTGACATCTAACGTGAAAAAATTCAAATGGATCACGCGAAAAACTACTTAACACCTTTGTATATAAAGTTAACACGTTTGTATATAGAAAGTTAACATCCTTTGCTTGACAAATTACTCGCTAGAGCGATTCTTTTTGTTTTCACGTATAGGTGTCACTGTCCATTCATTCAATTCTACAATTTAATTTTCAAAATAAATGGTACAAAACGAATACCATAAATAATTTGCTTTCGAATATTTCAATATATAATAAGTAATCAAGCGCTTTAATCATTTTCATCGATCTACTACCTACCAAAAAAAGTATGTCATCAAGTCATCGTAGTCTTAAGTAAAATTCCATGTCATCAGTGCTTCATGAATATATGATTGAAAATTTCAAGATTATTTTTGAAATAAACATGAAGTTAGAGAAAGTATGAACGTATGATAGTCTATATACAAATGTATGACGTAATGTAGTTGCGGATTTACCAGCAGGCTGAGTAGGTTAGAGCCTAGGGCGGCAAATTTTAAATGACGGCACATTTGGTTCATAAATTTTTCATTTCGATTTACAAAATTTAGAAAAAAAATTATTATACACACACAAAATACGATTTTCGAAAATTGGAAAGAAATTGAAATATTCAACTAAAATCGTAATATATTCCTATATGCAGTGCTGAATACTAAATATTTTAACATATCTACATAAACAATTGCTGAACGCTTTAGAATAGGTAGGTATATATCGCAATAGCGATTCGATATTATCTATGGGGCATTCCACGCCAAATCGACCACTTTTTACTCCGATCCCTTTTGATTTAGCTGAAATTTTTGTATTTTTTTTATCTCATCAAAGATGTTTTTCAAAATTTATTCAAATTCTCCACCCGACCAAAAAAAAGTTACGAATTTTTCAAAAAAAAAGCGGTTTCCCAGTTTTGAAGTGGCGATAATTTTGTGAAAAATTTGCTTATCGGAAATGTTTTCTTCTGAATTTTTGGTTTTGAATGTACTTTTTAGAAAATAATATATCAAAAATATCCAAAAAGGTAATCACTTTTTATTATTTAATTTTTGGAAAAAATCAAAAATTTCTTTTTGATTTCCATTTTCAGTATTTTTTTCCTTCTCTTATAAAAAACTTTGACACCTTTTATGAATCCTCAATTTTTTTTCAGAGTGGTGTTTTGCCATTTTCTATTTCATCGACTGAAAAAAAAATTCTAAATTTCACATACCACTCTGAAAAAATTTGAGAATTCATATTGCACTTTGAGATTGAGAAAAAAAATTCTGAATAAATAATTTATTTATAGGCGGCAAAAATTGAATAGCCTATGGGCGGCAAATCTGTAAATCCGCCACTGACGTAATGGCAAACGGTCAAAGGGAGTAATAAGTAGTTGATGGCAGAAAAAATTCTGCAAAGTATGAACAGCGTAGCAATATTGAGCAGATAATCATGTTTTTTGTTTGGTTCTAGCAGCTCCAAATTATTTTCATGATCCACAGTTATATTTGCAGTAAACATTATACCCTTTTTTATATTTATTGATTGAATCTTTATATATAGACTATAATTGAATTAAAGTTATCGGTGGCGAAATAAATTGATGAATAAGTACATTTCATGGATAAATTCGTAGATGGCGCTCTCCTACAAAAAGCCCAAACTGGCTAGGTTACCACGCCTACAATCCTACCTTTTAACTTGTAGTAAATATGATTCATTTTCTTGATATAATTAAACCTGCAGAAAGCATAGTCAAACAGTAAATAATGACAAGAACTAGTTTGTAAAGTAACAATTTTTAAAAGATTGACAAAACTTCATTTCAATCGAGTTATTTGATTAGTGGAGTGAGTGACACCATCGACTACGAGCGAGACGACCGCACCTATCATTGTACTGCTGTGTTTCGATTTTGTGTGTAATCGTTATGACAAAAAATTACTATTTATATATTTCGGTAAGTTTACATTATCTCTAATCTGCCGCTTTATCTCTGATTGCTTTAATATAAAATACGATAGGAACAGTGATCAGTGGTATATATTTAATCATCTCACAACTGCTATGACACAAAGTTATCTCATTCATTTGTTCCCATTTTTCAATGCAATAAAATAGATGATTGCTAAGTTTAACGGTTTATTGCAACCAGTGTAGCCTGTTATATATTTATAAACAAATTATGTATAAAATATTTCTAGGTGTAGCTGAAGGCATTAAATGGAATGTCATCAGAGTTTATAAATTAGGATGAATATGAGTATGAGTGTGCTTTTTGTTAAAGATCAAGTTATTCCATACATATATCACTGGAAAATATGACTAGTTCCTATTAGTCATTTCTTTATCAATTGCAAATTGTAAGGTTATATTCCTATTGATGTTGACATTCATGAAAAGAATAATGAAGTCATCATTATTTTGGTCTGAATTAACTTATTGCTATGTCCATCTGTGAATGTCCTCCTTTTGCATCTAGATGAGTGGACTTTTAATATAAGACAGAGTATTTTAAAATGTCCTTATGGTTGTAGGCATTTTTGGAATCCTGGTTCATATTCAATAATGATATTAATTAAAAAAAAGTGTTGTTTACTTGTCCCTTCAAAAATTTATTCATGTGGAAGAATGAGGATCCAATCTCCTTTGAATTTCAGCCTATAATTTATATCTCTGTGAAGCTAAACTCCTAATATTTATTATAATTGAACTTTTCAGGAGTAAATCAACAAACACTTTTGCCAGAACTGCAATACTTTTCTAGACACGCATTTCACCAACCTAGTTGGCGTCTTCATAAGATGAAAATAAACTTCAGGAATACCTTGAATGCAATGAATAATATAATTCTTGTGTCATAAGGGAGTTGACATTTTAACAAAGGTTAAAACCAAATCATTGTATTGAAAAACAGAAAAATGTTTTTATGACATTTTCAGAAAGATATTTAATTTTGGTTCATTTTAGTTAATACCATTGATTTTACAATAATAATCACCTAAAGAGGTTATATACACTAGTTGAAGAGCTGTCGAGATAGCAGTAATGCTTTTGAAGTTTGATGTAGGTACAAAACCAAGTATCTACTTTCAATTGCTTACGAAAATGTTCTCAACGTAGTTGACAAGTAGTGGAAGATGGTAATCCCAAGATCAGAAATAGATGAACCCAGAGATAATTGCATTCTCTTGAAGTCAATCATCTCATTTTTCTTAGTAAATGACATTTTGCAATGGTCTGTTTCATTTCTTTGCATTATTTTCACATCATTCAGTCTGGCTGCAGGTTGAGACAGTACTGAACGGCATATCTATTTTGAAAAAAATCAAATAAAGATATAAGTACTTTAAAAATAATAAGTACAGAAATTCTAAATGGGAACCTATGTGGGGCTTTTATTACTCTCGGCAAAGTTTCAAAATTGTATTTAATAATTACCTACTTTGATCAGTCAACTAAAATTCAAGGTTTTTCAAGTTGTCTGAGAGTGTGTAAGTGGGGTGAAAAATTAAACAGAATTGTATCATTACAAATCAATTTTGTACACCTATAAAAATAATATATGTTATTTCTGGTCGATTCAACCAAATAAACATCACATCCGAGTTTTCCAAGACATTTAAGGGGGTGGAAAGGGCGTGAAAAATAAAAAAATATATATCAATGAAAATTGAATTTAAGTGACTGAAATATGTTATTCCTGGTGATCGATGAACAAGGTGAAATGTACTTCTGAGTTTTGCAGGCCGCCTGAAAGAGTGGAAATATAAAAAGATTATATCATTGAACATTGAATTTGTACACCTACTAGATTGAGAACTGTTGTGAAGACCACTTCCATTTGCAGTTTTGTGTTTAGCTGCCAGTTTGTGTAGAATCAGTACAAGATTTTTGATGTTTTTTTTTTGTGTGCCTGTAAGATTCATATTCAACATTTTAATGAATGGGTGATTCAGTAACGGTCATACACTTGAATAGGAGAAAATTTTTGAAAAAATTCAATCAACAACTCGGAAATAGGTAGCCAGCTCAATCTTTTCAGAAAGAGATGATAACACTACTGAGAGCATCCTACATCAATATGTATGACTCGCAAGCCAACTAAGGTAGAAGTTGTAAATGAATTTTTGAGAAAATTAAATTTGACCAACACCGAAATTTTGAGCCATCTTCATATTTTCAGATAGAGACAATGACAAACACTACTGAGAATATCCTATATCAATATGAACAACTTGCAAGCCATCTAAGAGGTGATGAATTTTCAAAAAACTAAATTTCGTCAACCGAAAAATCTTCATATCTTCAGAAAGAGATGATAAAATACTGAGATCATCCTATATCAATATGGATGATTCCCAAGCCATCTAAAAGATGGGGCTGGAGATAAATTTTCAACAAAATGAAATTTGACCAACTCCAAAATAATAAGCCAACTTTATAATTTCAGAAAGAGATGGTAACAATACTTAGAGCATTCTCTATTATTATGAACAACTCGCAAGTAGTCTGATGGATGGTGTTGCAGATGAATTTTATAAAAAAAATTAACTCCGAAATAAATTCTGGGATTGAAATTAGCAGTAAGATGAGAAATGGGTTGAAATTTAAAAGTTGAACAATTATTTTCATTTATTTATTGTATTTTAAGGCAGCGTTTCCAATTCTACAAACCGTAGAATATAATTCTAGATTAATTTCATTCTTGAAAATATTCAAAATGTTATACTTGAATCACTATGGTTTTAATGTACACACTACTGTTTTAAGTTATCCATTTTTCATTATATACAATTATTATATCTAAGAAATATTTATAAATGAGTTATGAAGATTTTAATAATCAATGTATCGTTATGTGTTATTATGATGGAATACATTTATAATAATGTGAAAGATTCTTTTGTAATTCCTTTTTCATGCCAGGACCTAGAAAACAATTGCAACTGATTCATATTGATAGGTGATGTTTATAGTGGTGTTTTTATCACTTTCTGAAAATGTGGCTAAATATTTAGGAGTTGCTCATATTTAATTTTTTTGAAAATTCATGTACAACTCCAGCCCTTAGATGGCTTACGAGTCATCCAAATTGATTCGGGATAATATAAGTAGTGCTATTATCTCTTTCTGAAAATATGAAATTGGCTAAATATTTCGGAGTTGGTCAAATTAAATTTTTCCCAAAATTCATCTGCAACTCTTCCACCCCTTAGACGACTAACGAGTCATCCATATTGATATAGGATTTTCTCAATGGTGTAATCCTTTTTCTGAAAACATGAATGACCGTTATTGAGTCACCCTTTCATTAAACTATTGAATAAAATAAATTAAAAACACGCAAAAGTAAACATCAAATATCTTTTACTGTTACTACACAAACCGACCATGAGAATTCAATATTACAAACTCTGAGGAATATCCGACGTCGCTGGCAGTTTGACAGTTATACTCAAATCGGCAGATTTAAATTGGCAGCGGTCTCCACACCAGTACATTGAGGTATGTTATTCCTTACAATCCATTGAATAAGATGGACTCTATCTCTGAGTTTTCCAGACCGTCAAGGAAGGATGGAAATATTAAAAATCATTTCATTGAAAATTAAGTTTAAACTCCTACAATTTTGAGATGTTATTCTTGGTGACCGGTTCATCAAATGTGAAGTGAGTTTTCTAGGCCATTTGGAGGGAGGGCGGGAAACTGAATTGAAAATGAAAACTTAAAAATCGTCTCGAGACGATTGATATGAATTTTTTACCGTATTTCTATCTCATACGACCTGGATGATAATATGATGTGATTTTTTTATATTTTCACCCCACTTTCTCCCACTTAAACGGCCTGGAAAACTCGGATATGATGTCAATCTTGTTGAATCATTTACCAGGAAACATACCTCTCGATCTTATAGATGTACAAATTCAGTTCTCAATAGCAGGTATTATTTATAATTCCATCATACTACTCCACCCTCCCAGACGTCCTGGAAAACCCTAAAGTGAGGTTTATCTTGTTGAATCGACCCCCTGGAATAGCATAATATAATTCTTATAGGTGTACAAAATCACTTGTTTGAGAAAATTGTTTTCATTATTTCTCCCAATTTGCACTTCCTTAGACGGTCTGGAAAACAAAAGTAACGTTGATCTTCCTCAATTCATTACCAAGAACAATATCTCAATTTTATAGGTGTTCAAATCTAGTTTTCAGTGATATGAATTTCAATATTTTCGTCTTATTTCCAACCCCCTCAGACGGTCTGGAAAACTCGGTGGTCAAGTTCATCTTGTTCAATCGATCACCGACAATAACATATCTCAGTCTTGTAGGTATACAAATTAAATTTCCAATAATATGAATTTTTCACAATCCCACACTCTATTTCTACCCCTAAGATGTCCTGGAAATCTCAGAGGTGAAGTTCATTTTCATCCATCTATCATTAAGAATAACGTGATATTTATCTTGTTGAATCGATCAGCAGAAATAGCATATCTCAATCATGTAGGTGTGAAAATCTCCTGCGAACAATGGCTGATGCATCCCTTGCTTGATGGAGATTTGCCTGAAGGACCCTTATTCTCCCTTTCCTGGTGCTGTAGGCTCTAGCTTGAGACCTCACCTTTTGAGGTCGCTTCAGCCTCCTTGTACATCTGCTCTAGTCTGAGCTTATCGATAGCTTCTGTGGTTGCGTCCCCTGGGAGGGGAGAAGAGTAGGACACTCCGCGTCCTGGGTCGGCGTTGGCCTTCGCCTGACTTACAGTTCCTCCTGTTGTTTCACCCGAGTGGCTGGGACCAGCCTTCCCAGATGCATGTCGCATACCTCTTGGGCGGAATTTCAGTCTATCTATTCCAAAATACAGTGGCATGTCCAATTTTTTGAGCTCCTCCATGAACTTTTTATCCTAAAGAACCCACATTCAATCTTTATCTATAGGTGTACTGGCCCAGACTTTCCAGTATTCCACAGTCAGCCCCTGGTTACTCACCTAAAGGCGACCGAATAGGCGTTCCGCCTCAACTAGCTGCCTGTCCTCGTCCGGCACGAAGAACGGCGTCGGTATGTCGCCCCCATCCAGCGCAACAAGCCGCATAGCGCTCACATCATCGGCGCACGTCACAGCGAGGTACCCTGGCCTGAACGCACACTTCGCAAAGCGCACCTGTGTGCCGTCCCCGGGTATCTTGTCGTACGTAGGCCGCGAGACGGGGAAGCCTTCACGGCGTTGTTTTTCTGGGTCCAACTGGACCCCTGGATAGTCAACATCCGTAATGGCAATTTTCTCGGACGAGAGAGCTTCTTTCAAAGACGTACCTTCCACCTTGACTCTCTTTGTTCGAATTTCCGCTTGTAGCGTGTTGCCTCCAAATCTTGGCCGTTTCTGGGCTGGCGTTAGGCCTGGCTTAACGACGGTCTTCCCTTTACTGCTTGAGGAAAGCTTGAATGGGGCTCCAGCACCGCTGGTACTAGCGGTAGCCTAACCTTTTCTTCTTTTATTAGAACTTTCTCTGGTCCTTCAGGCCTTGAGAAAGTTCTTCTTGATAATGGCCTGTTTGGTCTGCCAGTAAGTTTCCCCACCATCTACAGGGAGTTCTACCCTTGCACGGGACCTTCCTGACGAACGAGCATTTTGCATTACCACATTATATATTTTGCATTGCCACATAATATGTGATCATTATTTCAAACAGTAAAACGCTATCATTTGTATAAAAGAAGAACAATAGATAGTTAGTGAATTACTTTGTTAATCTCGAAGGGATTTAGGTAGCGTGTTAGATAAAGGCTACCCGGGTAGCGCCACGGATAATATAGTGATATTTCAACCAATTCATTTAAAACATTGATAACTTGAAATTAACAATGAGCCAACTGAATAAAATCAATCAGCTCAAAAATATTGTTCCATGGTTATGTAATACTCGCAAAAGTATTCCGAACACATTAATAAATTCAGATAAAGATGTTAAATCAGATATGAATTCTGATTTAACATCTTTATCTTATTCTTCAGGGGGTTTCAGAAAATAATAAAAAAATCTGAAAAAGTGCTGTGACTACCAAGATACCCAGCATCATAATCATGATCATATTCAATCAGACTACAGAGGTAACCGATATGATATTAAAATCTAAAATCAGTCCAAGGTCTGTAAAAACCCCTATTGAAAAATGGAAAACCACGAAGAATGGACAGTGAAACCCGAAAGAACACTGAAGATCTATATGAAGTTGCAAAAGTTAATTTGGGGGAAGAATGTTCAGATGACTGAAGAAAGAAATCCAGGTGTGGCTATTATAGGGTCATCAAAAAGATATGACAGTGATGAAGAACTACTTGAAGAGCTTCGAGATCTCAACCATAATATCGATTAAAGAGATTATCTCGGTATCTGCTGTGGGTTCTGTATAACAATAAATAATAACAGCACAAATAACCCGTTTATTAAAAATTAAAATCTCCACTGTCAAGATACAAAATCAATAAACCACTCGTTTCACATCTGACTGTGAAAACTCCCACTTGAACCGATACATTCGCAAAGCATTCATGTAGGAGGCAATAATGTTTTATCATGCATTATATTTTCCAATATTATAATCTATGAAATCATAGCATGGGGTGGTGCATATGAAAATATGTTAAAATATGTGTCAAGTCTATTCATAAGTATGCAATAAAAATATTTTTTAGAAAATTTTTTAGATTTCCATCAAGAGTTTTATTCAGAAAATATTCCATAGACAAACATTCTACAAAATCAGTACAATTAAGTTTTAAAACATTTTGCAAGCACTGACATGAATGAACATCAGTATAATACAAGATCATCGACCAATAAATACTTTCAAATTGCGAAGTGTACTCTTCAATGCAACAACACTCCATATTGGTTGTAAAATTTACAATAATTTGCAAAATGCTGGGATTAACAGCATTTAAAAAACATTACACAATTGGATATTAGATTGTATATTAGTTATTGCACCTTTATTGATAATAAAACACTGTTGATAAATTCTCCATTTCAATTTATTCTTTTTTTTTATGAACAATATCTATTAATAGTTGACAACTAACCCAGTCGAACACAAATATTTACGCTTAGTAGACTGTATTAAAATATTATGCATGTTGTAACATTTTTTTAAATATTTATACGTATTCAATCGATATTGTACATTTGTTAATAAATTTGAATTTGAATTATACACACAAACCTTTGTCTTCCTCTGAATTTATCACGTTCAGACAGACAGACGCGGCGGAGGAAATTCGTTTTATAAGATATAGGTAGTGATTTATTTTACACACGTCAGTGAGTATTGAAAACGACCAAATCTAATTACAAAATATAAAATAGCAGCTTATAGTAACTGCTAACACGATAGTGAGCAAACGTATGTAACTAACGAACAACTATACTTGCACTTGGAGCAACTAAAGATTACATATTGATCATCAATTTGTGCATCTGAAATAAGTGGTGAAAGTAATGAAAACGCTACTATTTCGAATAATCTAATCTTTTGAATTTTATGAAATTCGTTTATACTTCATTAAATACTTATATTCCGGATTCCAACTTCGATCTCTGGCAATTAAATATTCTAGTATGCCGAACAGTAAACAGAACCATTTCCAATTTGAAGTTGAAGGTTAAGTGCGGTAAAGAATCTATCTGCTATGAGATGTGAAATGCTAGCAATTCATTAGTTGTGATTAAGCGCAAACGTTAACTACTTTTTATTCGTTTTTCACTTGTAGAATTAAAAAGATGATATAAAATTATATGTTTCATTCGAAAGATAAATGTATTTTCTATTCCTTGAATATTGTATTCAAAAGTTATAGCCGTAAATAATAACGGCCGCTTTGTTTTTTGATCAAAAAGTAAAAACATATTTTTTGGTTGTGGATATTTTTAGTTGTCACTGTCAAAGTTTATCTTTACTGCAGTTGGTACCTACTGGCAAAAATACTTCCGAGGTATTAAAACATTTTTCATTTAAAATTTTCAAATTTTCACTAGGAATCACCCTATGAAATTAAAATCATTAATCAGGCTACACCCTGTAAAATGAGAAATATAATATTTTTGTCTGAAGAAGTGAGCGACTCAGGGGTCTCGTAACTTTTTTGTCTGGTAAGTAATTTTGCAATTCATTACAGCTGTCGTAATCCGATAGCCTGGCCACAGATTAAATAGCCTGGCTCCCATTTCGTTTACAATAAGCCCTTCAATGAATGAAATAATAGAGCGCATGTCTGAGAATAACACGGCTTCTGCCATAGTGGAACACGTATTGTGCCGTATCTTCGAGGTAGGCAGTAAATACTCTAGTCAAGAAGTGCTTTTTTTTCTAACTTTTTTCAGCAGTCTCCAAAAATTATGGTTGAGGTGTCATTCGATTCGGAATAGCGTCTAGAAAGTTTTTGAAAACGGACGTCTTTAGGAAATTAAAATTTCAAAAGTTATAAACAATTTAGTGAAAAATAAAAAATGGGTTCAGTTTTTTTGAAATATCTCGAAAACTGATTGAGATTTTTAAAATGGAAAAAAAGATTCGAAAAGAGGAAGAAATTCCCTATAAAAAAGTTCAGACTCCCGGAACTTTAGGACCAATATTTATAATTTTCCCGGAGCCCTGAAAATGAGCTCGAAAACGGGTATTAAGCCGCGTGTAATTCGTGCCTGTTTGGGCCATTTTTACAAAAAAAAAATTTTGCATATAACATATATTAATTAA
>WOGR01004471.1:0-14700 GCA_015342045.1 Leptinotarsa lineolata | reverse complement strand
GTCATTTGATATTTCCTGTCATGAATGAAAAATTCATGACAATATTATCCGAAAATAACATAAAATCAATCAAAAGATATTCAATTATTATTGAGTTATAAGGATATTTTGAACTAATTTAACTCTATTTTTGTTTCAGGTAAGTTATCCTCCATTCCCAACACGGCGACGTTGTCTGACTGGTAAGAAAATATCAAATTCATTACCAGATTATTCGATTAAACGTCATTCATAATGTTTATTGTTGCGAAGATCTAGTAGACACGTGTAAAAGATAACTAATATACATGGTTGTAACGTTCAATTCAACTTAAGATTCATAAGAAAATAGCAAGTTGATGATGAAAATGAAAAAAATTTGGATTTCTCCTATGAATATGAACATGGCAATAGACCAATGCAGCAATTCTGTCCCATACTCCATTTGATGTTTTTACAACAGTTACGGCAATGGGAAATCTATCGTCAACTTTTATGGTTAATCTGTTCATGAGCGGATTTGAAATAGAAAGATTACTTGCCATGAACTCATATTTGTCATTTTTGCCGTGAATAGGATTGAGGTAGAGTATTTTGTATCGCAACAACAGATCCCTACATATAAAGTTCACATTTGAAATTGAAAATTACGAAGGATTACCATTCTCGTATGTTCTGGTCGAAAAAAAAAATCCAAAAACACTTTGGAATTACTTGCTATTACAAACACCTTGAGATATATTCCTGCCAGCTCCAAATTTTCCCCACAACCAAACTACTGGACTACATTTTCTTGTCCAGGCGCTGGTCACGTTCTCCTTAAGCAAAGAAATATATGATATCGAGAAGGAAGTTCTCAAGGAGATAGCTGAATGTAACGGATATCCTTCAAGCATAGTAGATAGTATAGGAAGAGATAATTCAGAGAATTTCTTAGTAAATCTTCGAAACGAAATACACTAACCGATTGGTTGAAATTTTTTAAAAATTGAATAACTAACCTTATATTTCAACAAGTGTTGGGCGGAAATACGAAATAAGCTATGAGAATTGCGATGAAGAATTTGTTGGCCAAACTAAGCGGACTATAGACTAGAGAAGTCCAGTGTTGTTCAACATGCCATAGTCCATAGTGAATGGTCACAGAGTAAGTGATATTGTACTAGTTTTTTAGATTCTTTCAAAAGTTGAGAAAAACAATGCTGTAGCTAGTAAATAACACGAGGGAGAAAATAAAATACTTGGAATTGATTTAATGACCTCATTATGTATGATCATGATTTTTCCAGATCAGTGATGGTGTATAACTCAAATTTTAATGAAAATATTTCGAAAAGGCATCAACACCATATGAAATAGGATCCAAACTTCTGTACCAGAATATAATAAACTTCTTAATTCAACAGTTCGGTGAAAGATTCAACAAGTTTAGAAGCCTAAAAGAGACAACTGAAATGATTAAGTAGCCTGATGTGGTTGACTATAATATTTTGGAATTGAAGGATTTTCAATAGATGCAAATTGATGATCCAAAAGTGCAATTGGTAGATTTTCAGAATAGCATTTGGACTCAAAGATTTGTCGAATTAGGATCAGTAGAAAATATGGGAAGAAATCGTTTGAAGAATGAAATAAGTACAACTACCAAGAAGTAATTTTGAAATCTTGGAACAGATTATCTGTACCTGACACTCATACCAATTCGAAAGATTTAGCAACAGCTTTGCTAACAATTTTTTCATCCACATATTTTTATGAGACAGCATTAAATAATATTAAGACCACCGGTTTACAGAAGATATAAGTGGCGCTTGCTTGGCTTTGAAATGTACCCAGTTCAAACCCGAAATAGAAGATCTAGCAGACAAACTTCATCACCAAAAAGTCACTAATTCTATATTGTTTTTTGTTTTTGTTAATTACGTTGAAGAAAATTATGAATATTTCAATTTTTTTAGTCTTTACTTTTGTAGTGTGTTACACGCCATGAAAATTATGTTTCGATTTTTCAAATTTTGACACACCGAGCTACCAACTAAGCAACAGAGTGCTCCAAAACATTATTATGCATATTGCGCGTGATCTCCCAGACAAGACTGATTGTACAGAGACGCACTAAGGAACGACCGAAATTATAGTGTAGGGACACGAATTAGTAGTTTCTTCAGACGTATCAGTACTTGACATTTCAAAAATTTCAAACCTAAAATACCGTATATGTACACTTCACAGGCGTTAGGACGTAACTGACCACTCCAACATTGTAACATGAATTCCGCCAGCCAATTGCAGTTCAATCTGGTTGGCTGGTGCGTGGTGATCATCCTTTGATCACGTATCTATCTCTGTTTGGGTTTCTTTGTTTGTTGGATGGATAGAGTTTAGATGCATATAAACTATATCCATCCAACAAAGTAACGCAAACGAAGAAAGATGCGTGATCAAAGCATGATCACCACGCAAATTCACATCTATGGGGTAAAATAAACAGGCCTCCTTACGCTGGCTAATCAGATTTGATTGCAATCGGCTGGCCGAATTCATCTTACAGTATGGGAGTGGTTAGTTACCTGTGATGTACATATACGGTATTTTAAAGTTTAAAATATATGAAATCTGATACGGCTGAGGGAACTGCTAATTTGTGTCCCTACACACCACTTAATAATTGTCCTTTACCCAGCCGCATATCAAAAAAAATCGGTCATTCCTCAGTGCGACTCAGTACAAGCAGCTTTGTCTGGGAGATCATATGCACTATGCGTGATAGTGTTTTGAAGCACTATGTTGCTTAAATGGACAGAGAATAAAAACACTAACATAGCCGTTAGTAGTTTTACATTTCCTGGTTAGCGGAACGCGCGTCGAGAGATAGCATCTGTGTTTTTTGATGAGTGAAAGTATTTTTAATAGATTCATTTTACGTTAGAGGTTCCCAATTCGACTTCATCAAAATGAAGTACATATAGCTTGTCAAATATAGGAAGAGGTTTGAGAATTTCTGCTCTCTCTCTCTTTATATTGTACGGTACTAGCGAAAGAGAAAGGGATCAGAAATTCTAAAACCTCTTCCTTTATTTGACAAGCTGTACTTATACGAAGAAATACCTGTAGACAAACATTCGATATACGTGTATGTTGATTAGACAAGATTGATGACAAGATTGATGAATATTAAAGTGAACACAATTACAGCATTTTTCAAAACGTCTCCCTCTGAGAGAATTCCACTCTGAACAAATCCGTCACGTGATAAGCCACGAACATCATTGTTCTCATTAAAACCAATTCCTCTGCTAATGGAAGGATTGAGTGAGAATGCATACCAAATCGCGATGGGCTTTGATAACATTTATAAATCAAGCTAGGTAATTCAGATCATATAATAAATGCCAAGATAAGTATCAAATATTCTTTTCATAATTAATACGGCAAGTAATAGCCGGCATGCTGGAGTAATTGGATATGAATATTTTAGTAATTATTCTCTCAACTTTGCTTCCACATTTCAAACCCGTCAGCTTGCATGCAACTTTGTCGAACATGATATGATGTATCAACATGGTTGACACGTGAGATTTCCATATTGATCGAAGATTTTTGATTGTCAATAATAAAGAACGAGATTTGCTGTGATTTTTTCAATGAATGATTATGTACTTCAATGGTAGTCCCTATGCTCAAATTTGAAAAAATAAATCTTTTTGTGATAATTATTGAATAATTCTGATTAAAAAAAATACAATTAACATTTTCTCATTTGTATTTTTTTATGTTTTCAATCGGTTTCTCACGATTTAATCTTACATTTTATCTAAAAAACTGTAATGGGATTAAATGTAGCCAATGAAAAAAAAACAAGATTTTTTACTGTGACCCTAATTAAAACCGAATTATGACACATTGGAGATGAAAAATATGTATTGAACGAACAATTTTAAAATTCCAAAAACGGTCAATTTTACGGGAAACAATCAGAATACCAAGTATTAAAAAAGAATCAAAATGAGACTTTGTGTTACTCTCTAGCATGTGAATTAATGGAGTTATGACGAAAATGAGGTCGATTCCTATTTTGTTCGTGAAAAATAAACAATACTGCCCTTGCTATTACTACCCTAATTGCAATGAAATGTTGTCCATTCGTAATTCACTTTATTTAAGCACCAAGTATTCAAAAGTTTGAACAATTCAAAATGCATGATTTTTAAAAAATTATGTTGAAATTTTCAAGAATACCACCTTTTTTCAAAATGAATACAACCCTCCTTGGTCACTGATTGTTTTGTTGATAAATCATAATTTTAGATCTGCTTTAAACAATAAAACCAAATTTCCACGATACAGATTATATGTATATCAATGCAAAATTGAGAGGTATAACTTGTTATCCAGAATCATGTCTCACAACCTTGAATCACTCATTGGTCAAAGATATGTGATTAGATCGAATGATAAAGTGTCAAGTGTCTTCACCTGTCCTTAATTTTTTACTATTTCATATAGTTTGTTGTAAATCGAACAAGTTTATGGCTTTTTTTTCACGTCTTCTGATCAAGTTATCTTTGGTCGGTCTCTTCTTCTTTTTCTGACAGTTCCCTTTCAGTGTTAGCAATGGCGAATTTAACGCTATTTCGATTATTCTTACCCCAAACAGTAATTTTACTCTTGTCTTAACAGAATTGGTTTTCTCCTATCTAATATATGTTTGTCAAATTTCAAATTGAAAACCATTTTTGTTTTATTTTCAATTACGCTTACTGTGGCAGTTAATTAATTTCTTGGTCTTAAATTCATTGGTACTGAGCTGGCTACTTCTCGAAAACCTGTTCCTTCACGTCTTTTTTCTCCCAGAAATGAATATTTGATTCTATTACATAATTTGCCGCCAGATACTTTTCTGTCTTTTATTCTAACCTGTTTTTACATGTTTTGGTATTATGAAGCCTAGGTATTTGAATGATTCAACGTATACTTATACTGATAATTTTCATAAAATACGTAAAAAATTGGTCAACCGTTATATTTCCAAATCAAGACGGAACAAAAACAGTATTTTTTGAAGAGTTAGTGAACATTTTTGTAACTTTACAAAAAATTGTATTTTTTTCAAAAAAAATCGAAAACTATTGATGATATGCAAAATATATATATGACGTGAGTGTTATCATCAATGCTGCAATTCATAGTTTTTAGAGTTATTTTGAAGAAAAGGCAATTTATTGCTCTTCAAAAGTTCATTTCAAAACTGAGCATTTTAAACCGCTCAAACCGCTCAAACTTCTAAAGCGTATCAGAAATACACACATGTAAAGTGAATTGTGAAATGGTAATGACTATTTTCAATGGGTGGTTTGTTGTTGATAAAATAGGGACTAACACTATTTTCGTCATAACTCGCTTAGTTTTGATGCTACGAACTTCTGGAAAAAACAGAAATGAAGGTTTTCTTAACCACTTTGGAATAGGTTCCGTGACTTTCTTCAGAAAAATGCATTGTTAATGTTTACTTCACGTTGAAACTTTCAATTTTAACGAATATATACCAACCTTCAACTAAGCTACTACTTCATTTGTATTGAGTCAACAGACACTATGAATGCACCTTTCATTTTGTTCTTTAAACGGTTTTATTAAGCTTGCCCTGTTTGTTTGTTTGTCTGGGTTCTACCTGTTGACAGATTGACCTAATATTTGATACACACATTTAGTTTTGATGACAATATAATTCAATAAATTCTCTATTATTATAAATCCAAGATGGCTGCAACTACAAAATGGCTTATTACATATTTTTTCACATTTACCTCTATATGGTATCAAGTGACAAGGCTTGACCAGTAGAAAAGTAGTACATATTGAAAAATATGCAAACTCAAGATGGCCTCAACTACAAAATGGCGGAATACATATTATTTCACAACTTCTTCTATATGGGTATCAAATGACAGGGCTTGACTCGTGCTATAGTAGTGCACTATGAAAAAGATGCAAATCCAATATAATCTATACAAAGAACTTCGTCAACTCAGAATCGGGATACAAGCATGAATCTCCCACCTAACTCAAGATTTTGTATCGTATCGAGGATAGAATGGCGTCAGGGTGGCTAAAAATTATACGTCGTTAGCGATACATCACCCAAGTTAAGGTTAAAGGTTAAAACATGCCGAGAACTGTGTGGCATTAGGGAGGAGGATTAAAATTAGAAACCTAAATCTTCAAAATAAAATAAGTAAAAAAAGTTTGTCAAATGTTTTCATTAAAAAAAAGATAATAGTGATGTAGGTAATGTACTGAAAGCAGAAAAATAATTCGGTAGGTCCTAGGTAGTAGTCATCACACCACTCTCCTCAACAATCTACGGTATTGATCAGATAAAAAATAATAGAATTCACATATTCAATCAGGTTACTCATATTTCAGGCCAAAAAACGCCTGAGATGTGGGTTAAGTTGTTGGGAATAAATCGAACAGTTTTGATGTTCGCATAAAACTCCATAGAGGAAAAGTTACCCATAATTATTCAATTTATCTATTCCCGGACTTTATTTTTCATCAAACGTTTTTCACCACCGAAATGGAGTAGAGGATAAGTAGAACCTAAATCCATTTTTTTCACAAATTGTTGCTTGAATTGTCAAAACCAACATATATTTTCTTCAATGATTGGATTATGATGTGTACTCTGACAGAAAATGCGCAAGTTTGTTTTAAACTAATCAAACTAAATCAATAGTAAAAGTAACCTGATATTCATCCGAAAATTATTTGGAAATCTTGTTAACGATGAAATTTTATGACCATATACCATATTTTTTCAAGCTAAGATTGATTTTGATTTTATTTTTTTGGTATTTTTGACACTTCTTCACTTTCTCCAGTGCAATATGACATGCTATTTAATATTCATGTTATAATTAGGCTACTGCTATTTTTTGAAGAGCTAGAATCAAATTTTTCAACACTCTCATACTTGTTTTCAAATTGTAACTTAGTGAATTTGATGCTTTTATGCTATTTTGTTGATGACTTAACCTCTCTTACTCAGGCTTATCCTTTGAGGACAGTTGAGTTCAGCAACGTATTTGTGGTCCAGCCTGGCACTACTGATGTTTCTATGGCGGGTCGAAACAGCGCTGTCTAGTATTGAATCATATATGCGTTGTGTTTGTGCTCTACTTCCCAACTAACCATATGTTTGTTTTCGCGAGCTGTTATCATGACAAGTCGTATTTTTCAAAGTTATGCAACATGTTACTGGTGAGAAGTTCTAGAGGTACACCTACAGATAATAGATTTTCATGTAAGTGAAATTTACTGTCTCATATAT
Source organism: Leptinotarsa lineolata (assembly GCA_015342045.1). NCBI lineage: Eukaryota > Metazoa > Arthropoda > Insecta > Coleoptera > Chrysomelidae > Leptinotarsa > Leptinotarsa lineolata. The sequence goes on along the minus strand of WOGR01004471.1, from coordinate 7,388 downwards.
CACGAATTGTATCGTTCCTATGAATGATATTTGTTTCGAAATGATTGTAGAGAAAGCTGAATAAGAAAAGTAATTTTCGTATGTTTGAAAGTAGTTATTTCGAATGGATTTTCTTTTCAGTTTGTCTCTAAAACTTCTGTCCATGATCTACACATTTTTTGAAGAGTTCATTTCGAAGCTAATGAGTTCTTTTCTCTCTTTGGAAGTTTCCTACAGTATTTGTACATGGAGTAGCTTTTTCCCAAAAACTAAACGATTTCGTTGTGATTCCATTTCTATCAACTTGAGATAAATATCAATAACAACCACATGAGCTGTTTTCACATATGTCATATTACCATCAACTGATCTATCATTATGATACACAATCTTGCAATGCGTAAATAATAATAATTAATTAGGCAACTCAACGAAAGAAGCGGATCAATATTTTTGAAGACAGCTCATGTGGCTGCAATATTTTCCGAATGCCTGAAATAAATGGACAAGTCAATCGACTAGCAGAAGTAAAATCGAAAAGCAACTCATGATATTTGTTGAAAGGTAAGACAACATTAATCCTCAGATTACGAACAGATTATTTCCATCAAACCAATGAAATGGAAAAAATTGAGGCTACGCTACCAAAACAGAGCTTTACAGCGATAAAACACTTCTTCCTAAAAGCGATAAAACTGATAGACATGAAAGTAACATATAGATGTCTTTATTGTTGAATCAGTGACTCCCAGGGACTAATTATTTTTCAAGGAAAAAATACAAGCACAACAAAAAATCCTTTAGGCGATGTAAGAGCGGTGCCTGTGCGAAAGTAACGAATCACGTTAGATTTGTATCGCTGGAGATTGAATTCATTTGGAACAACGTTCTCAGGAAATTTATTCCACATAAACACATTTCTGCAGATGAGCCACAGTGCGTGGCGTACTTCTGATATGCACTGCTCTTGGTGGGATCGAATGTGCTAAGTCACTTGAATACCTCACGATCAACGACCTTAGAAAAATCAAGCGCAACAGCTCTCCATTTTTCTTGATTGATTTATTCCAAATATGGGTGACATACGATAGAAGGTCGCCTGTTGATCTTTCTTTCCGAAAGTCATATTGATGATCGCTCAAGATGTTGAAGCCTTCCAAATATCTAGGGATATGTTGGTTTACGGCTTTCTCTATGATTTTTGATATCACTGATAACAAAGCGAATTTCCTTATAGGCATCATTCTCATAATTTCAGTATCTGTCACTGTCCTCATCAAATCGAACCAATGGAATCAAATGGTAGATGCTGGTCCCACCTGCTATCGCCCAGTGAGATACGAGATACGGGCTAACGTTTCGTTGCTGTGCCGCTGTTTTCGGTTTCAAGGGTGGGAATATAAGGAAAAATTGCATGATGGCGCTCCTAGGGTCAAAATACTCCAGAGGTAAAAGAGCTCCCCAATCGGATCTCCGGGTGGGAGCTAATTCGAGGGCATCATCTTGCAGAAGTGATTCGAAAACCACTATTTCTGACAGTCAGCAGGGTCCATCTAACATCAGTCCACAGGAAGAAAGCATGGTAACTGCGGTTGCTAAGAGATCCACTAGCAACTTCGAAATCGATTTCTACAACATCAAAGGAGTCAACTCAAATATAAATTCAGTGCACCAACATCTGCGAACCAAAGTCAGTAATTCAACAAACCCCGTCAATTTCCTATGTCCCGGATATGAATTTCACTCTCGATTCAGACGTAACTTTGGAATATTCCTTTTTATCAAAAGCGATCTCTTCTTTCAACAAGGGTATATGCTGGAACCCCAAAATGTTGATGTTATGTGGTTTGAAATAATATCACAGAAGATCACTAAATTTATATGCTGCATTTATCGACCACCAAGCATTACAAAATATTAGGCACTATTCTCTTTACTTGCCGAAATTTTTATATTGTGACTTCAATATAAACAATAACGAATGGCTCAAATTTTCGAATATCAACGACGAACAAGGTCGTGAAGCTGAAGCTTTTGTAATAAGCAGCGGACTTACTCAGATTAAAAATGAACCAACCAGGATTCCTGACCGTGATGGAGAATATGCTGGTCTTCTGGATCTGTACCAAATAACCAATACAGAAATTCACTCAGTCACTGTGAGGTCTCCATTGGGATCTTCTGACCACAAACTTATTTCAGTGTTGGGTGAATTACCGATAAATGTTGAAGAACAATCTAAGCCGCGCAAAGTTTGGCATTACAGATCTGCTAAGTGGAAGAATCTTCAAGACCATTTTAGAAAGTTCTGCTGCCACAGAAGTTATTCTATCATCAATGGATGCATATATTCCTTTTTCAATGAAACAAACTTCTAACGGCAAACCATGGTTTGCCGTTAGAAGTTGTATTGACAAAAATTTTGAGCAAATTGTCGCCTCCAAAAATCTTGCTTACCGGCAGCAAAAATCCAATGGCCGAGAACCGAAGTAGGTTTTTTAATGCTCGCAACAGCTGCAAACTTAGAATGAATGAAAGCAAAGAACTCCACAATCAGAGAATTATGGATAAACTGCTTGCCAATCCTAATGGGTCTGGATCCTTCTGGTCAGTAGCTAAGTCTGTTAAACAAAACTCCACAATTCCAACACTAACACAAGCGGATGGTTCAATTCCAACAACAGCTATAGAAAAAGCAAATCTATGAGTTACCTTCCACAGTCGATTTTCTGGGAAAGGCACCACCCACTATTCCCACACTAGAATCTAGAATCCACAATGATTTTTTGACAATGTCAAGTCAAGCGAATTTGGAAACAGCTCAATATCAACAAGGCGTCTGGTCCTGATGAAGTGCCAGTCATCGTACTTAAAAAGTGCGCAAATGAACTCACACCAGTATTTTACAGACGTTTCAACCTGTCTTACACGAAAGTGGTTCTTCCTTCTTGTTGGAAGATTGCTCGCGTTTAGCCTATTCCCAAAAAGGGCAACAAAAATCTTCCAAATGAATATAAACCAGTCGCTTTGCTATCAGTGCTATCAAAAATCATAGAGAAAGCCATAAACCAGTATATCCTCAAATATTTGGACCTTCTATAGTATGTCACTCATATTTGGAATAACTCAGTCGAGGAACATGGAGAATCAAGAGCTGACGCGCTTGATATTTCTAAGGCCTTTGACTTTGTGTGGCATGAGGGTTTGCTGGCCAAACTTCGATGCTATGGCTTGTTGGATAATTTCTTTGTATGGCACTCCAGCTTCCTGAGAGAACGTTCCCTGCAAGTGGCCGTCTATGGATATTTGTCGAATACTTTTACCATCAACGCTGATGTTTCCCAGGGATCCATATTATCTCCAACCCTTTTTTATTGTATATCAACGACTTATTGGAAAAAACCAAAAATCCAATATATTGCTTTGCTGACGAGAGCACACTTGTCTCATTCCGTTTGGATTCCAGGACATCGGCTGTGGATGCACATCTTCACCGGCAGCATGAAGTTGCATATCCTAATGAGAATCTAGAAGTAATTTCGAATTGGGGTGAAAGTAACCAGGTTCAATTCAATGCACAAAAACCCAGGCATCGGTTTTCTCCGAACCGGATATAATGATGTCAGGACAGACAATTCCGCTTTTTGCTTCGATAAGTTTGTTGAGGGGTAAAATGAACACCAATATGTCTTGGCACAATCATGTCGCTGGAATTGCAAAGACTACTTCTCAAAAGCTTGGAACACTGTTCCGAACCAGAAAACTGTACACACCTCGGAATTTTAAATGCTTCATAAAGCTCAGATCAGACCTTCTTTGGAGTATTGTTCTTATGTATGGAGCTCCGCCTCTAAGCATACCCTCCATCCAGAAAAGAGCCATCCGTCTGATTGGAGACGCGTACATCACTTGCAACCATGGTAGTCTGGAACATCGAAGAAAGGTTGGGGATTTGTCTCTCTTCCATAAATACTTTCATGGGAAGTGTTAAAGTTACTTGGCACATTTGATTTCGTCAAGAGCGGTACATATCAGAAATACGCGTCGGACTGTGGCTGCTTATCGTTTTGATGTTCAACTTAGTACACCTCGAACTCCACTGTTCAAGAACTCTTTAATTTGAAAAACTGCGTTTATGTGAAATGAACTTCCTGAGAACAATGGAAGTCCGAACTAATGAAATTCACCATGAAACATTGTCAACCACCTTCAAGTAAATGATCATTCTTTCAATCTCAAACTTGTTATTTTTGAGCAATACCAATGAAGCAACCAGTAATAGATGAAACCATGGTAGTTGCTCTCATGTTGTCATTGAATACCAAAAATTTTGAGGTATTACTTTCGATAACATTCATAAGGTACGTTACAGCAAAATTCCTAAAAATGTTTCCACACAGAAAAGTACTAAAGTACATATTATCAAGTGGTTGTATTTGAAGTGATTTCTGGATCATCAAGAAACGGTGAACAATTTTCCCATTAACACTTAAGTATTAGACATTTACGTAGTTCTTTAACCATCAATGATCAATCAACAGTAAGTCCGTAAAGTTCCAGTTTCTATGATAGAGAAAAGGCAATTAAACACTCGAGTGTTTGTTTACGTCTGGTATGTAAGATACCATAACTCGTTAATTATTATGTCAATAATCCATAATTTTGGTGTCTCGGACTCCAAGCTTTATCAAGTGAGATTTCATTCGTGTCAACTACTAATTAGGTTTGATAATACGTTAATTCCACAGACTGCAGTCAAGGTCCGAGACTGTCAAAGGAATAATTTTCGTGTCCTAAAAATAACAGTTGGTGATGGAAACAAGGATAGAAGATTTTATTTCAGTCGGTCATTCAAATCATATTCATGATACAGTGAAATTTTTTTTATTGAAAAATTTAAATTGCGTAACTATTACCGAGTACGCTTCACTGAAATAATTGCCACAAACTATTTTTTCCAAATGATCCATGACTTACTCAAAATTATTCAACATGAAAATAATTGAAAACTTGAAATTCCAATGAAATGACTCAAACAATTCACAAAACTGTGTCTGATTTTAACCACGATATATAACCAAACCTTTGTCATTTCAAATTTTAGATAAACCATTGAGTATCTATAGCCGATAAATTAGGTGTCAATTATAGATAATTTGAAGATCAAAATGATCTTTTGTGAAAGAATGATAATGTGAGTGAAGTCGTTACATGGAGCAGTGCAGCGGAGGAATAGGAGAAAAATACTGAAAAGGATGAGTGGAAGAGTGAAGTTCATAAATATGATTTCTAAAATTCTACTCATTTCATAAAATGATGTAAGTTAGTACTGAAGACTTCAAAATCAGTATTTATCAGACTTCGAAATGATTTTCAAAAAATTTTCACAGGAATAATTTGAATTTTTCTGTCCCAAAGCAATTCAATGATCGATCATCATCAATTTTTTTCTCTCATGCATCAATATTAATTATTTATTGATCGTGCTGTGAAGCAGCATTTTTATTTTCAAGTGTATGCAGATGTGGGTCAAACTAATTTTTATTTTTTGTTTCAGGTAAGTTATCATCTATTTCCATTCTGACGTTATCTGCCTGGTAAGAAAATATCAAATCTATTTCGAGATTATTCGATAAAACGTTATTCATAATGTTTATTATGGTTGAATAGATGAAGACACGTGTGTTGTACCAAAAGATAACAAATGTACACATTTGTACCATGAAAGTTATATTCATGTGTGTTCACTTTTAAGATTATGTGTAAGGAAATGTTCGGCTGAAAAGTTTTGTTTTGTCAACAAATTACTGCTCTTCAAAAAGTGGAAGTGAAGTACTTATGAGTTTTTTAAAATATAATAGAATTCATCTCCAAACTTTCATTTTGAAGTCGGGTGCAAATATTGGTGATATACATTTTTTCGAGTATTTTTAGTTCGAAGTTTGTTTTTATCGAAGGTCCTATTGACGAAACTCTGAATTATTTGGCCAATTCAAGAAATGTTATAGCCTTAGCTAGAAGTTCTACAGTGAGTAGATGTTACTATAACCTAGAAATTATTACTCTTGCTGCAGCCAAATTTTGTTTACCTCTATAATTTTCGAACGTAAATTTAGGAACACGATTGCCAAGTACCATTATGTAACACTTTACTTTCTTTCCCATTTAATATGCCAGGGGTAAAATGCATCCTTCATAAGAAGATGAACCACGAGGGATATTGATATTTCTTGAAACTGAATCTATTTTCCACATATTTTTTCACATAATTTCCTGAGATTTATTGATAATTTTCAATATAAACTGATGTAACACTTAACATTGCAGAGAACCCTGACGTCACAAATATTTTAGTGCGGTTTTTGTCTGTTTGAATCTTATCGTTTCTATTCGTCGTATTCATAAAATATTTTGCATACGCAATAATCTAGTATAAAGGGTTTTTTTTTATCAAAAAAGAAATACGTGCAAATGTCCTATTATTTGAATTTCAGTTCTTATTCCAGATGTCAACTTAATTACTTTTCAATATTTTACTTTATTTTGTCACATGTTCTGATTATATTATGGTGCTCCACATATTCTTTTAAGGATTGCTGTATTCATCAAACGCCTCGTAATCATCCCAGTCATTTGATTTAGTAACAATATCATATTAACCTTCTGGTAGTCTGGTGAATCCAGCGGACAATATTAGTCTGGTTGGGTCCATTGGACCCCAGTCAATTTTGAAGTGGTAAAATGAAAATGAAAGTTCGAAAATGTTTTGAAGGGGTAAAAAACCTGTAATTCACTAGAAGATGTTATATTGAAGTCAAAATATTTTTGCTGCATCGGTAAACTATAACAAACTCAAAGAAAATGAAAAGTAATTTGAAACTTAACAAACACAAAACGTTAGTTTCAATACATACATGAAGTAAATAAAAATCAAGTTGAAACCGAACAAGCAAAAAAATTATAATCATGAATACACAGGAACAATCAACATTAGACATTTTCTTCATCTTTGCAATTATTGCACATAGAATTTGAGTTTTCCAAACAAATTGTTTTTTTGCAATTGACCCAAAAATACCTCGATTTTCTGTCTGAATTACGCGGACAGAAGTCACACCGTCTCTTTTTTAGCGTTTCATCGGAATCAGCTGTAGGGTGCGCAGATTTTTGCCCCCGTGAATTTCTGGGTAGCCTCATATTTTGCAGTCGACGTTCTTGATGTTCCTTTATAAGTTGAATTGCCAAGTTTCTAATATAATCCCGCCTTCTTGTTACGTAAATGCCTTAATATGTCTGAACACAATTTCTGAATTGATTCCTGCTGTGTTGAGGATTGAATAAAATATGGTCAGTGGCCCCCCCCCATGCCCCCTCCCGGGTTGAGTGCCCTGGTGTAAAAGCTTCGCTTC
>WOGR01004470.1:0-14702 GCA_015342045.1 Leptinotarsa lineolata | reverse complement strand
ATCCTGGCATGCCATGATGAACCCTTCAGTTTCCGACTTCAGCCCACTTGACCTGAGGAAAGCGAAAGTCACGCGCTTTGATAAACCATTATTATTATTTGGTCGACCACTGTAATGCTCGTCTTGGCAGCTCGTTTAAACTCTGCTACCAAATAATTACTGTTGTTAACGAAGGAGCAGACTCACCCAGAGTAGAATCCAGTACAGCCTTTATATTGGATATGCTGAGGTCTTTCAAAATATTGTACCAAATAACGATGACCAATTTTCTCCGTTTTCACAAATTCATCGAAAAAGTTCGCTGTTAATGACTGCCAAACAAATACTAAACAACGCAGCGTCTTCAAACTTGAAACATATGCTTTATAGATTGCGTACTTTCTAGTATAGTGATATTTTTGAAACAACTACCGCCATATCTAAGACAGCCCAGGTATTTTTGGGACCACCCTGGTATACAAAAAATGCATGCATAGAAGTACCCCACATTTTTAAATAAAGATGGAGAAGTAAAAAGCGAAAACTTTTCTTTCCCAAAATCAAGAATGTGGTGTACATTTTGTGAAAAAAGAAAGGAGGGTCACTGTATTGAAATTAAACGAGAACAGTTTTTTTTCATTTATTTATTGCACTTGGCATTCTTATAAAAAACTTTTAAGTATTCTGTACTGTGCACAATAAAATCAATTCCTATATAAATATATATTTAAAAAAAGTATTTTCACAAATTCTCCGTTGAAATTAATAAAATGATATCAATGTACTCAATCCACATGAATATACATCCTACAAATGAAAAGATCCACTTTCACTCCCACAATGAATATAACCAGAGAAAACCGGTTGACTGAGGAAAATTATCACAAAACTTATTCTATTCAAAAATATCTTTATATTTTGAGTAATTTCTACAATACGTTTTGTCGATTCCTTAATTTATCTTAACTCAACCTTTGTGAGAAACAAAAAACTTTGCAGGTCCAAACAGGTCGTTCTAATTTTTTTTTTTAATAAAATCGGTCAAAATTTCAACTTGGTCATTTTATATTCAGAGTATATATTTATTAATAATATTAAGGGCGGAATTAGTTTCTTTATAGACTCCTGTATCGGAGTTTAAAAAAATGGGATGTAAAATATGTTTTTACAGAATTTAATTTGGCACAAAATCATAACTTGAGGCTTTCAAGAATGAAAGCAATTATTGCTTGCTGTACATGATCATGATAGTTGATATGTTCATTTTTATTTTCTTCAAACAAAAATCTCGAAAATAGTTGTGATGGTCATGAAAAGAAAACTATTTGGTCATTTTGTTTTTTTATACTTCCTCTGGAGTAAACGATATGGCTATTGTTAGAACAATCTTTAAATGAACCTTTGCTCTCATTTCTGAAATTCACTTATAGATAAAGGACCATGTTATGATTATGGATCAATTTCAATAAACTTGACAGTTTTGTTAAAAATATATTCTGTATTTTATTTTTCAAATCCAATATCTGGCAATTTAAATTTTCCAGTATACGGACTATTAGACAGCCATTTCGAATTTGTGGTTAGAATTTATAATCATAATATGAAACATGCTTACTGTAAAATATGAGATGCCACTGTTTATATGTTTTGAAAACGAGTTTGGTGTAGTATAAAAGAAGTGGAAATGTAGAAACTTTTCAGTAAAGTTAACTGTCAAACAGTCTGAAAATCGAAGAAATTGCTCTTGTCTCTGAAATAACATAAACATTGAATGTTTGGTCTTTGTTTTACACTTGTAGAAGAAAAGGATACTACTTGTTTCATCACCTATGTTGTTAGTGATGCATGTGCAATTCTTAATGGTCCCAACTGTATGTTTGCCATTTTATCAGTGTTTCAATCACAAGACAAGTTAAAGAGCGGCACAAGCAATGGTACACATGTGAAAATCAATACTTTTTTATAAATGAATTGTTTTCCTCCTTGGTATGTCGTTTTATGGGTACCTTTGAAATAAAGATGAGTATATTCATCTACTGACGAAGCATTTTTAGAAATGATTGAGCCTCAATTCTAATTGATATAAAGTCTCACAAGAAAATCAAACCATTTCAAGACCTCTCAACTGAAAAGTTGAGTTTGTGAAGTTCATTTCAGTTTACTGAAATTTAAAAGAACAATACATTTTCCACTAAGACAACTGTTTCAAACTATTTATTATTACAACAAAAAATAATTTTTGATTTCATTTGATTCTCCTGAACATAATATGTATGTTTTAGGGGGTTACTATTTTGCTGCTCCAAATAGTGCATTTTCAATGTTTTTAAGACATAATGGAAGTACTGTACTTTACAGCACATAGAGAACAAGTTTATCACACCGCATCTTTTTGGAGCTATATCTGAATCTCTGCCGGGACCTGCAGAGCTATATCTACCCTTACGAGAAATGTACACATCATACCGGACATTAGGAAATATTATAGTAATTATATGATTTTCGTTAAATAAATATCTAAAATATTTTGATCTAGTTATCATTAAGGCCGTACAATGATTCAAAGACAATAGCAACGAATATTTTTCTAGTAATTACAATAGTGAGAAACTAGATTCCTATTCGCCAACTTTTGATGCCTCCGATATCAAAACTTCCAGCTGGAAATAGGCCTAGATCACAAAGCATGAACCGTTTTGCTAATATTTCACAGAAAATAAGAATGAACCAATTGTTGAATGAACCATAAAAGTTCAGGGCAAGATAGATAAAATCAATGTCTAAGAAACTTCCAGATAGTATTTACATATTTCAAATTTGTTTCAACTTTCATACACAGTGACATTATTGTTTGAACACTATTTCACCTATTTGTGAGAATGGAAAATATTTTTTCTACACCCGTACTATAATGATACACTTATATGCTCATAATCCGTTTCATATTGAGATCCATTATGATACAGATTTTAATCAATAGAAACCCATAATTTTTCAATCAAGCATGCTGTGCATTTGACGTTTGTCCTAAATTCATATCTAATTGTTTTATTTGTCAAAATCAGTAGGTATTAACTGTTCATAGAATATAGCTAAACTTCGATAATTTTATTATCAAAATGGCTGATATCAGCGATATAGAAGAATTACTATCAACTCCTCCACACATATCGGAGAAAGCAGAAAATACAGTACAAAATATTTTACCCCAAAAATGTAAGAAAGTGTACGAAAAACTATATAAACGGTTTATGGTCTGGAGAAATACAAATAATATTTCGATATTTCCCGAAAATGTTTTGATTCCTTATTTTCGAGAATTAATGGAAACTATGAAATCATCTAGTACATGGACACATTATTCAATAATAGAATCGTTGGTGAATATCAACCAAACTCGGTGATATTTTGATCCGATAACTTGAACATAGTTCGATGTGGTTGTCGTCTTTCGGGATACAAGTTTCAATACATTTACGATATCCTAACACTGTTTCTATCGTATTTGTAATAAATTTGTATCATCTCTCTTTTTTCTTCATTCGTGAAAGCCATTTTTCGCCAAAAACTCAATGACTTGCACAATAACAAAATGTCATTGAGTATAACAAATTTAAAGTCAAATTTAGAAACATCAAAGTCAAAGCCTATTATGATAAGAATAATTTTTTTCAATATCTCCAATTTTTCGAAAAAGAATGATAACTCAAGATACATCATTGAAAAGGTAAAATCTGGTTCTATTCAAAACAGAACGAATCCAATGTAGCGCCTATGAGAAAAAATAAAGTTGATAATGGTGGCTGGAAGATAAAACATCGGATAGCAAATCTAAAAACACCATTATGTAGTAGGGAAAAAGTGGCAATGTGAAAGTGCAATTTATTTTCGAATCCTTCGAAAAATAAAGCCAACGGCATATTGCCAGTCAGTTAAATGCAAAACTTTGCCCCAATTCAACCATCTTCGTATCATTGTTTCCGAGATCCCAATGGTGAGGATTGAATTTGAAACACCCTGTATAGGCTCTGAACGAGCAGTGAGGTGTACCATAGTTCAACGACGCAGGGATCGACTCAGAACAATTACAGAGCTACTCACTGGACACTGTCCAGAGAGAGGACACATGAATAAAATAGGGCTGTCCAACAGAGACCTCAACTGCAGACAATCCAACAAAGAGACAAAGATAGTTCTCACATTTCGTGTGAATGTGAGGCATTTGTTCTCGAGGCAAACAATTTATGGACAACCTAAATTATGTCCAGAAGAAAATAACATGCATCCAGCAAGGGACTCGTAGAAAATAGTACATGGCACAAGATTGTTGGGGTGGGTTTCTCTGGAACATAGACCAGATAAGTCCAGTGTTGTTCAACATGCCATAGGAAACGACCACAGAATAAGTGAGGAATACTTGAAAATGTTGAGACCGGTACATGACAACAAATTTTTAGATGCCTTCGAAAGTTTAAAAATTGAAAAAATGTGGAATAATTTCTATGAACACTGGCAGAGGCCCCATACCTAGCACCCCCTGTTTCACACCTTAACGTAATCATAGGTAGAATACAGGTAAAATCAGATATCAGTCAGGTAGCTAATAACATCAGTTACTAGGAATTAATACTACTAGAAATTAATTTATCGTCGTTAGAAGAGTAGTCTTAGACATTTCCTGATGCTGCTAACTTGGGTTAGCGAAACGTGCGTCGAAAGACAGCATGTTGTTCTGGTGACAGAAGAGTGTTTTCAATAGATTGACTACAATGATGATAAGTTCTCTTCGCCTCTTCCATGGGTCGGGAGTAAGGGGTCATCTACATGCAACGCGCATAGGAAGGCATTGATTTTCTCCGGTCACAAGAGTGTCGATTTTGGCAAGGGGTCGTGTGATAGACCCTGGTATCACCTCGACTCATCAAATCTAGACCATAAAAACTAAAATACAATTGACGATAAATGCTCTTTATCCTCTGATTAGTTGTAAATCCAAACTTGGTCTTAAAAACAAGGTCCCACACGATGATCAAGCCTGTCATCATGTACGCTTGAGGCGTTTGAAGACAAACGGCTTCAAAGAACAATTCTGAGGATGTTGGTAGATGCTCTGTGATTTGTGTAGAATGAAGCCATCCGCATAGATTTAAAGCTACTTTCCATTCGGCAATCCATTCAGTCGAAGAATCAAGGGTTTCCGAGTCTACCGAAACAGCTAAGCTCGAACATGCTTTAAACTTTAAATCGACGAACAACAATGCGTTGGTGATCCAGCCTAGCACTCCTGATGAGACCTATGGAGGGGTTAAAAAAAATGATGTCTGGTATTGGATGACGAATTATTTGTTTTAGAGCTCCGGTTATATTTATTCGAAAATATCGTCATTAGTTGAGCTTGAAAATGAAAATATCAGAATATTTTTGCTATAGAACTAAAGAAGTAAATCAAACAAATTTGATTGATCCTCACACGAGACATTTATGAACCGGTATATCTCCTTGACCCATACGATATGGCAAAGAAGAAAGTGTTCCAGCCAATAACTGACAATCAGACGAGGAGGAAGGTATTCTGAAGAAGAAAGTGCAGTCGTTGATTAGTTGTGCTCAGTGGTCGTGTCGTGGATACTATGGCAACTTCTCGACGTATATTCTTCGACTTGATAGTGATAACTGTGTTCTGTATTGGTCTAAATACAGGTGAGTACTATTTTCAACAATAACTAAAATGTGTTATTTACCGCAATTCACTTGGGAAATTTTTCTTAAGATATCGATAAAAACGAACAATTTATTTTGCAATACTGAAGTAGTCAAATGGTAAATGCTAATTGAATCATCGATTATTTCAGATTTTTCTGTTCGAAATTGAAAAAGACATCTAATTAGCTTTATATAACGCATAGAGCCATAGTTTTTTTATGTAACAAAATATAAATCCATTTCAATACAAATTGTTTGTGTAACTAATTGAATACGGATATTACCATTAATAAGTACGCCTGTAAATAACATATGTTCAAAACTAACTTCGATCTGAATAATATTCAAGTATGAATCTAGCGAAAATGTCTCATAAAATTTTTGGGTAACTATATTATTAGCACTCATTTTCAATGAAGTTTTTGATGATTTCTACAAAAGCTACACTCACACACATATACTCTTCAACAACAGCATTATTTGTAATGAAAAAGGGTGTTTCCGCTTATATCATTCCATGATTTTGTATCAAGTGTTGAATTTGCCTATTCTGTCAATTCTGTTTATTAGCCTTAGACGCAATAACATATCTCTAATTATCCAGAGAAAGAAGGTCATCAGCACTAAACAATTTTTATACAATTAATATCAAAGAAGGATATACTCCTGAATATCTGTATTCATGTTGTTAACTAGTCGCTTATTTTTAATGTCAAATAATTCGAAGAAGAGAGAAATAGATAAAATAGATATAGCCTATTCAAAAAACGGGTTTCTCTTACGTTTAAGTTTAGGAAACCAACCACGTAGCAGACACTGTTGAAGGACAAAAGTGATACCTACAAAACATCTTGTGAGCTGGTTATTTCTTATTGTTATTGCATTTTGCACATTTTACATTTTAGATGGTTGTCTACAATATTATGTCGCTTCAAATTGTTTATGTGGAGTGGCAAAAATCAGTAATGATATTGACAGAAAAAAAAATTCAAAAAATAAGCGAAATCGAAAATTCTAATTCATTCCGATAACGTTTCATCAGAGACGAAGTAACTAATATACCTACAAGGTTTTGGGAACTTTCTAATGTAAAAGGTGCGAGTTCCAACACGAATCTAAAATAAGTCAATCGTCAAAAATAACTGGGTTTTCTTCTGGAAACAGTTTTGAGGTTTTAATTTTTCTAAAATATCACATTGATAGTAAAGAAAACAATATGATTTTTCAATACTCCCACTAATTGAAAAAAAACTTATTTGATTTCAACTCCTAATTTCTTTAGGTAAGACTTGAACTTCATTTTGAACACTGACTTGGCAAATATATCAGATATACCTATTGAGCAGTTTTAATGCAAGAAGACCCATTATTTTTTCGTTTAATTTTTCTTGATTATGTCCTTCAAACCGATAAAATGATAAAAAATTTAAAGACTAGGCCACCAAAACAGAGTTTTACAGCGATGAAACGCTTCTTCCCAACAACAAAAAAACTGACAGCCCGGAAATTAACATTTATGTGTCATTATTATTGAATCATACGTGACTCTCATGGCCTAGTTATACATTTTTCTCATAATTTCAATCACTGTCACCAATAAAATCAAATATTCAGGTATGGTGCTAGGAATCGCACGTTGAAAGGTAAGACCTCGTTAACCCTTAGCTCGCACAAGTTTCGACTTTTCAAGGTTAACGTTCCTAGGAGGTGTCAGCTGGTTAACGGAAAAACATATTTTAACAGACATATTTTCAATAGGTTGTGACTATACAGGCCGTTTCTTTTATCATGTGGTAACATTGCTATATTTTAAACCATAACATATACGAAGACGATTAAATGGGAAAAAGGTAACTGTCATCGGGAACAATACAATCACAATGGTCGAAGAAAATTTACGGGGACTCTCGCCCTTCTCGAATCATACGGGCAAAACAAAAAATGCTGTTTTTCGTTTTTTTTCGAATTTATTGGGTTGTATGAATTATATTTTGAAGGAATCGAAACAATATACAAAAGAAGTAACGACAGGACCGTAATTTAAAACTGTTAATACTGATAGATATTTCAAATGAAACGCTATAAAAATATCAAATGTGATATACCCTTGGATTGTGAATTTATCGCTTTATCAATATCTGTAATGAAAAAGACAGATCCTTATTTAAAAAAAAGTTGATGGTGGCCATGTTGACACGAAACGTTTTATCGAATATTTATTATTACATCGTCATAGTACACTTCGAATACAACAACATTTTCCTTTTCAATTTTTAATATTCTCCGAAATGACAATTCCATTCGAAAAAAACGAAAAAGAGCATTTTTTGTTTTCCCCGAGAAGGGCGAGAGTCCCCGTATATTTTTTTTGACCATTGTATTGTTCCCTATGACAGTTACCTCTTTTCCCATTTAATCGTCTTCGTATCTGTTACGGGTTAGAATATAGCAATGTTACCACATGATAAAAGAAACGGCCTGTATATTCAAAATTTGCATAAATGCATCTGTATTATGATTATGACACTGACTAGACCCTAAATGAATATGTAAATTAAATAATACTCACCAATACAATGAACAGATACAAGAGACCGAAATGAAAAAAGAATTGCCACACTTCACTGATTCAAACATACCTTCATGAAAATGAGACAACAATCCATGAGTTCAAATATCATCTTGAATACCGACAATTTATATATGACATATAGAAATCAAAGCAAGATCATAATCGTACAATAAAACATTTTCAATTCGAATAGAAACATTGTTCTGAAATTCAATGAAATCGATAGGAATACGTGACGTACTGGTGATGCATCTATCCGCGTCGAGTAGGTCTGGTGCCGGATCTGCGGTTTCATTTCAAAGCATTTAATTTACGTACTTTGTTCATATATTCAACATTGTATCTTCAATAATTGTACTTTCAAGCAAATGTACATTTAAGAATTTCTCGTTATTCACGCAAAAAATCGATTCAATTTGAAAATTGATAATTTAAGATCATAGGCTTTCACAGCCGGAGTCACGATTAAAGAGAACGAATTCTGGGCTAGTCGTCAGCTGAACTTCGTCAATTTATTTAATTTCCAAGTTTTTTCTTAATTTTTAAAATGTTTCAATAGTCATTCTGCTATTCTGGTCGAAGACAAATCCAACAATCATGAAAATCAGTGTAACATTTGTTTATTTTATATAGAACATTTGTTTCTATTATATAGATATACTTTATTCTACCAATTGAACAAGTTTTTCTATGTCTGCACTTGAAGAATAAGACTACAAATAAAACAAAACAACACAATTTTGTCTTTACCTATCGATTTGTACCAGTCACTCCCCAAATCACTTCAACCGAAAAATCAACTTCGCATAATTATACATTTTATGCTCATTTTCGATTTTTGAAGAGACAATGATATTGAGTTGATGACCATGATCAATTTGCCGGATGTTTAAAATTTTTAACTGAAAGCCAAGGTTTTATTGGGTTGAATGAATAATTTTCCAAAAAATTACAAATGTTTTATATGAAAAATTATAACTCAGAAACAAATATCTTTACGATATAGTGATGAATTTTTTTAGTAACGTTCTCTAGTTCGGATTTGTTACTGACTCATACTTGGCCAAATCATGTCGTCAAAAATGTTCGCTTTTTGGGAATTCTCGGGTAGGTACATGGGCTATTTTTATTTCACCTTTTGGTAGATTTTTTAGGATTTGTGATTTTTGAATTGTCGTCTCACGCATAAAATTGACAGTTCTTCGTCACCAAGGCTAGTTTCAAAAATTTTGTGAAAAATATACATTTATCAGAGTTCTGCACGCGAATCATTTCTGAGTCCAGCTAATTCGTTTTTCAGATCTGTATTTCCTTCTTTGATTATTTTACATAAATCCTCCATAGATACAGGCATATCTTTGTAGCAGTTTTGTGCTCTCTCACTTCACGGTTATTATTCGAGAGTGTTGGTACACAGCCAATTCATTTCCAACCGCAAAAACTAACAGAACATTTTGCCACAACAAACTTTGATCTTTCATTCTTATAGTGCGTGGGCATACTTGAAGACTGGCTTTACATCAAATTATCTAAATGAGCAATTCGTTTAGGCCAGTCTCAACTCACCTAAACAGTAGGTTTATGGACTGACACCTATCAGAAAACAACAATTCCCCTGGCTAATACCACGAAGGGCGTTGGATTATATCCGACAGGTGTCAGTGCAGGATTCTTCACAGAAGTAATTTCTGCATATGCTGTTGGCAATACAATTTCCGGAATCGATTTTTAATTATTGTAATACACTTGCAGGCCGGTTTCGGGCTTGTTGGCCACTCGTCAGTGCAAGGTAGTGTCTATCATCAACCTAGGGTCGATGATTTCCGATAATTAAAAATCGAATTTCCTTCAGAGTATCATTCTTCGAACTATGCAGAAGCGAACGTTTAACAGCATCGCCCCATCTGCCTATCGATGTACTAACAACTGCATATCCACATAGCCCAAGACCTCGTACAAGGATTATTATTGTCATTTTCGTAAGAAAAACTAACTTTTCTGTGCATGAAATGCGTCTCATTCCACTCACTGATAATATATTTTTCCATAGGTGGAGAAAAATTGTTCAAATCTGTTGGTTTAAATCTGTTGAGTAAATTTTGAGTTAATTCATTACCAACATACAAACCAACAAACTTCTCTTCAAATTACTTCAGATAGAAAATATGAGGATACCACCTTCAGGGTCCCTTGGCAAAATTTTGTTTACAGAAAAACAGAACAGAACTGTTCTCAAAACTATACCTGGTAGATAAGCAGCCACAATATTCAACGAGTTGCACGAAACATGGTCAATTTATGAAAATATTTTTTTCATGAACAGAATAAGGCCAAAAACATAACTTATTGCAGTCATCAGAACACTAATCAAATCAGTTGATCCTAGCAATTGCTGTACTCGCGAACTACGGCCCTGTTTATGAGGCGAACGATTCATGTTGGGAGATTTTGTCGTATATAGAACGAGCCTCCAATACATTGATCTAATTTAATTTTGATGTCCTTCATCAATCAATGATTATTGTGTATGATGTTATTTGAATCAAATCAATTGTTTGAATACACTTATCACTTGGTTATTCGCTCATTATTTGTTGCATCGAGACGTTGATCCGTTGAAGTTAGATTATTGAGTGTTCAAGTTTCTTTCAAAAATTTCATTCACGTTGAATCACTTCATTGGTGTGAAATGAAATCAATTTTTTCTGATACGTAATCTGATCTTGTTTGAACAATACTAAACGAAGAAGTAGAGAAAGCATTCTACTAGTACAAATTGATACTCCCTTCAGAAATCTTAGGATTCATATTGATGTGATTCTTGCTATATGAAAACTATTGACATCTTCAGAATCAATTTTGTATCATAAGACTCTCTGATCTTTAGGTTCAAATCTGCTCTTGAACAGGGCAAAATTCAATTCCTTAGCTGCCGAAAAGAAAGCCTTTTGACGTGACATGAAATTTTACGGAATTCGAATGGATTATATGCAAACATTTTGGGAAAGGTTCAACTGATTTTTGGGTTCATCAAAAATTAAAGAACATTGTTTCAAATGTAGGCCTCTATATATTGTACAAATTTTCTATTCTTTTTGAATTTGGCATTCAATATGAGATATCGGCCCATACTACTCCTGGCTACTTTTGTGTCTCTACACACTTATGAGCATTCATAAAGTTATTACTTGATACAAGTATTATAAGAAACAGCGTACTGGTTTTTCTCGTATTCCCAAAACCGGATCTGACTGTGAATGGTGGTCAAATATCTGCTTGCAAATTATGTTTTTTTTTTGAAAGCAGTCAATATTCAATTTTTGCTCATGGCATTACTCCTGCGATCAATTACTATACTTTTATTGTATATACAAAGCAGTATAAACATAAGTACAATTGATCTGGGGAAATCTTCATAAAAAATAACTTTCCATTATCAACAACAAATAAACCTTGAAAACAAATTCCTTGATAAACATCGAGTTTATATAATGTGAAAACAGAGGACTTGAGACTTGAGAAAATATTACCAAACATCATAAAAAGTTTGTTTGTAAGAGAGGAAATCCCTAAGTGTAATAAGCAGGACTGGTTGTAACTAGTTGACTGTAAATAAAAACATACAAAGGAAATTGTACGGACTGTCCCCACTATATTTGTAAATTACTGATAATTATTGTCCATTGGGAAAACTCTGTATTATTCCTCGAGTATTTGCTTTTGATGTAAGGAAGATTGAACTTCGCAATTTTGTGCGGATGAAACATTTCCACACAAGCGGTTATACAGAATTATTTTGAAAATCCTGCGATAATAAATTCAGATCATGGAAAATTTATTGCAGCTGAGCGGTATAGATTCATTAATGAGCAACTTTTTTTGCGTTTGCAGAAATGATTTTTTTCTCAAGAAAAAGAGTGGCGTATTCATTACTATACTATTATCTATTACTATTACCATAATTATAACTAATAACTATAGACCGGTCGGTTTGATATAAGCGATATCAAAAATCATGGAGAAAGCAGTAAACCACCATATCCTCAAATATTTGGAAGGCTTCAACATCTTGAGCGACCATCAATATGGCTTTCGTAAGCAAAGATCCACAGGCGACCTTCTATCATATGTCACCCATATTTGGAATCGAGAATCATGGAGAGTCAAGAGCTATTGCCCTTGATATTTCTAAGGCTATTGACTGTGTGTGGCATAAGGGTTTGCTGGCTCTCAAGTTTCCTAAAAAAACGTTTCCTGCAAGTGACCGTGGATGGATATCTCTCAAATACTTCCACCATCAACGCTGGTGTTCCCCAGGGATCCATATTGTCTCCAACCCTGTTTTTATTGTACATTCATGACTTATTGGAAAAAATGAAGAATCCAATATATTGCTATGCTGATGACAGCACACTTGTCTCGTCATTCCATTTGGATACCAGGAAATCGGTTGCGGATGCACATCTTCAGCGGCAGCAAGAGGTTGCATATCTTAATGAGGATCTAGAAGTAATTTCGAATTGGAATGAGAGTAACCGGGTTCAATTCAATGCCACTAAAACCCAGGCATCGGTTTTCTCTTAAAAGATGAATATCTCTGAACCGGATATAAAAATGTCAGGACAGACAATTCCGCTTTCTGCTTCGATGAACTTGTTGGGTGTCTTGGCACAATCATGTTGCTGGAATTGCAAGGGCTGCTTCACATAAGCTTGGAAAACTATTCCGAATCAGAAAACCGTACACACCTCAGCAACTTTCGATGCTTTATAATACTCAGATCAGACCTTCTTTGGAGTATTGCGAAACAAAATGAATTTTGATGCATAATAGATAAGTATTTTGTTCCATAGGAATATCATTGGTAGTACCATATTAGAAGGTATATCAAAAAAACATTCTGCGTCACGAAGTTACTTTTGAATTGGAAGGATCATATCTCAGGGGAAATTATTTTTCAGGAAAAATTACTCTTTCGTTTTTTGGTAATCTCAACTGAAAAATGTTCCTTATTCAATTCAAACCATAAATGTTCCACTGTCATCTTGATAATAACACAATTGCTTTTTTCGGCTAAATAAAGTCGTAATCTTATGCGAAATATTATGCATTCAGGCATCGTAACAAAATGGCTGAATCAAAATTCCCCAATCGTTGCATAGAACGCGATAGTATTGCGCCCTGAATCGCCTGTCCTGACCCTACTCGATTTTCTCTAGCAAAATATCTACGAAATACAATCAAATGATGTAGTGGAATTGGGCAGTAGAATAGATGTTTTTACTGCAATGGCCCATTCAAGTAACACTTCATTGTGAAATTTCCACCAAACAGTTGGCAGAACTGCAACACGTGTTTTAATATACAATGCAATAGTATGAAAACGCTTGAGGAAGCTATTGAATAGGGAAACACGTGTTGTGGTTTACAAAACCTGTTTGCGAAACCGCAACACGTGTTTAGGAAAACACGTGTTGCGGTACACAAGTGTAAATCTCGATAAGTTAGGGATTTTTATCAAATATCGGCCAATTCCGCATCAAAATACATTTCGGTGAATATTATTCCCAATCCACAGAAGTACCTAGTCAGAATTTCGCTAATCTGTCATAAAAATACATATTTTTCAAACTACCTCTACCTATAACTTCTTCATTGAAGGACAGATCTTGCTGAAAGTCAGGACAGTAATATATTTGAATTCAGTGAAGTAATCATAATGTTGATGAAATTTATAATGAATCGAATTGAATGGAATATTCCATAACAATTCTTAACATTTTTTATATTATATGAGTTGGTACTGAAAAAGAGTATTCATTCATGAAAGCTGGTGTTCTAGTACTTTTCTCGAATGTCTATCTAATGAGAAAACATTTGCAATCAGTTGAAAAATGTATATTTTATAAGAGTGATTTTATATTCGAAGCGTCACAGTGTTAGCGATGAGACATTGTTAGATTTTGTGATAGTGAAAGGAGAAAAAAGTCAATTGATTTGTTTTCGTCAACTCAGATATTTCAATGCTCATCTGTAGATGAGCAATCTATTCTATTGGAAAATAGCCTTTTCAATCCAAAAAAACTACTTGACGTCAAAATTTCACTCGTCTTTGTTCTATACTTCATAGGCCATGATTTAAAAGTGTACCTTCAGCCATGTCATTATCATTAAACCACTATCTACCTGTTATTTCCTGTAAAATGGTAAAAACCGTCGCCACAATCGTCCTAACAAAGGCAATTGCGAATATGAATCATTAGCGGTATTAGTAACAAAAAAGTTTTTTTCATTAAACCTTCATGCTTCTTATCGACCACAATGTTACTTTCCAGGTGTAACCAATAATGACCGGAAGATTTGAATCTGATTCAGAAAGGAAAATAACGGACGAATTCAGTCATTTCCTGTTGGGAATGGATTATTTAAAATTTTACAATTTCACCAG
>WOGR01004469.1:0-14702 GCA_015342045.1 Leptinotarsa lineolata | reverse complement strand
ATAGGAGTTTGCATCCCAAATTGTCTGTTCCACGGTTGTACTTTCCCCGACAATAGGAAAGCCGTGGAGTTTTGAGTTTGGGGTGTCTACATGACAGAAAGGTACTGGATGGAAGGTTCATTTGTTTATTTTCATTTCAATTTTTTAGTAATATTTCAGTTTTGATATTTATGCCCATATGCTGTGTACGTATATGTGTATATGTATGTATATATGTATATATACGGGTATATATGTATATTGTAGGTTTTTGATTTTCAAATGTATATCTTCATTATTGGTAAGAGGGGAGGTTGTATGGGAAAGCAACTAAGTTGAATACCGCATTCTTGTTTCTATCATGTGGTATGTTATACAGTGTGTGAGAGCCAAATGAAATATATTCATTATTTCGGTTACTTTACATATTTGTAGAAATCCCAGAACACCTTAAATATAAATTATGATTTGACATTTTTCAACGTTAAAATGCCACCCATACCTTCACTCCCCTTTGAATGACAGATACAACCCCCAATTTTTTGAATGGGAAGTATGAATTTGTGATATATAGTTTGAAACGTCTCTTCATTTTCTATTCAAAAATGTTATCGCTTTGAAATTTATTGCAACAATTAAGATAAAATGAATTAAAATCATGTGGTTACCAAAATTCTATAAAATACACTCAAAAAATAGAATGTAATGCAAAACGTAATGAAAAAAAACTATGGATTATAACGAAGTAGATGTAGGAAATGTTCACCGCGAACGTCTTGGCAACATCCTGATCTCAAATAAAACCGTATTCCAACATTATTTAACATATCAGGCGTAACCGACTTAATTTCAAGCGTTATTCGTTCTTTCAAGTCATTCAAATCTAAAGGTTTGGTTTTGTACATATCGCTCTTTACATATTCTCATGAAGAGAAACCTAATGATGAAAGATCAGGTGATCGCGCTGGCCATTCAATCGATCCTCACCTCCTTATCCACCGATTGGGAAATGTTGTATCGAGATATTGCCGGACATTAACTTGGTAATGTGATGGTGCTCCATCCTGCTGGAACTATATCGTATTCACTGAAACTTGAGGGTTTCCTGGATCAGGATGTAAACTTGCCAAACTTGGAATGACATCATTTTGAAGTAGTGCCTGATAATTATAGCCATTCAAGTCGCCCTCAATGGAAAAGGGACCAATGATATAGTTTTCCACAATCCCTGCCCAAATATTAACCTTTTGAAGGTATTGCGTATGTTCTTCTCTCATCCAGTGAAGATATTCCGTTGACCAGTAGCGTCAATTTAGTCCATTAGCATGACCATTGAGAGAAAAAGTACACTCATTAGAAATTATAACGTCTCCTGATTGGATGATATTGTTATCCAACATGTCCATCATTTTCTCACAGAAATGAGTTCTTCTATTGAAATTGTCTCCCATGATCTCCTGAGAAGGTATCATTTCATAGGGATGCGTTTTATTTTCTTTCAATATGTTTACTATCGATGTATGGCTAACAATGAATGAAGTGGATGCCTTTCTACTCGATTTATGTGGGTTTTCCTCATCACTCATTGCATTGGCAGTTGTTTTGTTCATCTGCATCACATGATCAAACTCGCGAAACTGCTTCTTTATTTTACTTATTGTTCCTTTATATATGGGTGGTAAATTAGAAAATTCCTCATGAGCTACTTCCTGTTGTGTTCGGGTTTTATCTCCGTAACCAATCACTTGTGAAACGGTCATTTTATGCATTTTCGTTAATATAACCATTTGTCAGACTTGGATTTAATGAACTTCAAACTTGAATTAGACAACTAATATTGTAACATACAAAACAATTTGACAAGGCGTTTTAAACTTACGTTACCAAGAAAATTATTTACAGTTTTTCAAAGGATGCCATCTGAAAAGAACATTGCTATGGTTTTTGCTTACTTTCTTGTTATCAATACCTCAACATGAAATAATTTTTGAGTATATTGCTATAAGTTTTGAGTGTATTTTATAAAATTTGGGTAACCACTTGATTTTGATTAATTTTTTCATAATTGTTGCAATAAACTTGAAAGCGATAACATTTTTGAATAGAGAATGAAGAGATCATTCAAACGATATATCACAAGCTCATACTTTCTATTGAAAAAATTGAGGGTTGAAGGTAGGGGTATCATTTTCTGATGAAGTATGTCAAATTATAATTTAAATTTGACGTGTTTCGGGATTTTTAAAAAATATTCATAGTAATCGAAATAATGAATTTATTCCATTTGGCATTTACACACTATGTATATCACAGAAAAAATAAAGACACATCATCATTATTATAAACGATCTCAGGGTACATTATCTTCACGTAACTCCAACGGTATAGGTAGTGCACGCTTGCTCAGGGAGCAAGAATTTTTTTCGACTTACTACTTATCGTTACATTATGACCAAAATTACACAAAACCTTTGTAAACTGTAGCCTTTATGTTATTCTGATGTATCGGCTATATGTAGGTTAGGTAAATTTTCATCTAGATCCGTTCAGTCGTCAGGTGTGAGAGAGCGACAAACATACATACATACATTTATCCAACCTCATAAACTTCCACATTTAATATTAGTATAGATTAGTATTAATATCAGATCCACCATAGGTCTCATCAGTGGTGCTAGGCTGAACAACAAATGCATTACTGGACTCAACTGTCCTCAAATAGAAAGCCTGAGTAAACAAGGGCGATGACATCTCCCCATACGAAGACGCCATCTATGAAATCGACAGAGAACTCAATCTTCGAATATCAAAGACAAACGACTGACCGCCTTGGGGGAGAATTAGGGAGAATAGATGGCGTCTTCTTTAAAGGAGATGCCATAGCTCTTCTTTTTTTTTTGCTTAGGCTTGTCCTTTGAGGACAGGTGAGTCCACCAACGCATTTATGGTTCAACCTTGTACCACTGATGAAACCTATGAGGGATCGAAATAGCGCTGTCTGATGTTGAATCATCAAAAGCGCGTTGTGTTTTGGCTTTAGTTTTTAAATTTAAGCCTTGCAGTGGAAGCTGCAGTGAAAGACAAAACGAATCTCGTCGGCAGTCATTGTCAAAGCTTGGCTTTCAACTGACACTTCGGGAGCCTCGTTCATCTTTGATTTTCGAAGATTGATTTCTCTGTCGATCTCATAGATGGCGTCTTCGTAAAGGAAGATGATTTTTGGTTGATTCTATTTTTGAGTTCAATATGTGGGAGAAAATCAGTCATTTTTTCACTATTGTTACTGAAATATTTTAAATGTGAAATTTGATCGAACTTGAGTGATTTCATCTCATGTCAGATTGATACCATGGTTTACCTAGATCTTCTACTAACTTTGTCCCATACCTTCACACCACCAACTTACCTCATCTATGGGGCATGTTTGACTTCTTCTACTGAAACAGCTCTAGTTGTTGTAAAATAATATTGCGCCAAGTAGAGTGAATTTTCATTAAAAAATGAAACTGGATAAATTCCTTCCAGATGTAGTAACATAATTCAGCAAATTCAATGATTTGCCTTTCAAATGTGATATACGAGTTTTCTGATTTCAGAAGGATCAACATTCTTGAATGCCAGGAACTCCATTAAATGTTACGAAAAAATTATGTATTCACTGTCATGAAAGCTTGAAATGAAAAGTAATATTGACACCATAATTTAACAAAGCTGTAGCATTTTCAGTGTTACACATTTGCTAGTTTGTATGTTTGTTAATAATGTATTCATGAAAGGTCATTTTTTCTTTGCCAATAACCTAAGTGGTTGATATAACTTTTCCTTTCGAATAAAGAATTGTTGTAGAAACAAACAGATACTCCAAGAGTCAAACAAAAGAAAATTGTTGCTACAATATTTACAACACGTTGAAATGAAGTTAGGTTAACACATTCAATCGATAAATCTCCTATATAGATTCATCTTTCGTCGGTACCCATGCATCATTCTTCAACTTGATTATTTTCAATTCATCAACTCAATATGAAAAACGTGGTATAAATTTAAATTTAGACCGAATTATTTCCAGCAGTGTATATTTTTCTAATTATGTATATAAACTAAATGAGTGCTCTTCTCGGATATTTTTGATCGATATATTTTCGCATTCCAGTTACAATGTGATCCTCAAGGCGGAAACGTGTTGTTGCGATGGAAAAATTTCATAAACGAACAAATTTTGTGATTTACTGTTAGTGGAAATGAAAAATGATTTTTAGTGGCGGTTTGTAGATCAAGAGAAAAATCGAAATGTTTAGTTTCTTCAAACGAAGTAAGTTATAGTTGTTGATACATAATCATTCACTCCTAATTCAGTTCTTTCTGAAAATCACTTTTTGATACTGAAATATTCAATAGCCTATGGAACATACTATTGAACGCTACTACTTTATGTTGATGGGGATCTGTCGAGAAACTAGTATGCCAATGTATTTGCCAATACCATCACATACTGTCGACATATTGAAAATCTAGTCTTATGAAAGTACACGTTTCTCATAATCAAACTACCAACGAAGACATTAAAAAATTGGTGAGCAAACTTAGATATCACACCACTATACAGGCTGATTCACAGTGGATGACACATTAGACGTTTCTGGTGTACCAGACACCGGATCACTTTGAAAATTCAATGGATAGCATATTCGTACATTCTCTACCCAACTAAAATATTCTGGACAATGCGGTGTTGCCAATTCCATTAGAAAGTAGTAGCAACTTTGATTTTTCAAATGGAACACCCCGTATATAATAAAATTTTTGGAATCTACAACAAATAATTTCAAATTTTTCCTTTGCAAATTATGACCTCTAAAAATGCTGATATCTATGGTACCAAAATTTGGTTTGGATTAAGGTGATACTTGGAGGCTTCCTACACTTAAGCGTAATTTCTCATCTCAGAATAGTATTCCCATTCGGTATTTTGCAAACAGACCATGATCACTATCTTACAGTAACGTTGTGACATTCTTTTGATAATATTGAAATTTTCGTCACTTCAGAAGTTTCAAATACCTTCAAAACGATGGAACAATAGTATATTGTACAACAAGTGAGAAATATGTCATTTTCTCACGCATTGTACACTGTACTTTTTCTACGGTTGCGTTGTTTTCAAGTATTGAAAATCAAAATACATATACAGTGACTTCATTTCAAAATTCCTACCCCTAGTACTTCGTTTAGCAGAAAGAATTTGCCGTAGGCAAAAAACACGTCAATTTAGATATCGAGGGGAAAGTTCAAAACCAGTACCAGTGGTATTTTAGGTTTAACTCCCTTACCCCTAGCTACCACCAGTTAATAATTTTGAATGGCATCCCTATCTTGTGATACATAATTTTAAAGATCTTGAAAATCAATCCCGTTTAGAAAACTGAAATTGAATCATCCGTTCTCCTAAAATAGGGCAAAAAGAAAACTAAATATGATAAAAAATAGAATAAGAGCTATTGCAATTAAATGAATGTAATTTACTTTATTAGGTGTTCAAAATGTTCACCATTGGTAGCTAAGCAAAAGTACAATCTATTCTTGAATTCCTGACGGACTTTTGTAAATGTTTCATTATCAATTTGTCTGCATGTGTCAGTAATCCTGTATCTTAGATCCTGAATATCATGCAGGGGAGTATTGTATACTATTATCTTCAAATAACCCCTAAGAAAGGAATCCAATGGCATTAAATCTGGAGATCTTGCCAGTCATTCCAGAGCGCCTCTTCTGCCAATTCATTTGTCAGGATACCGTTGATCGAGCCACAGTCGGACATGCAATGCGTAGTGTGGCGGTGCGGCGTCCCTTTGAAAATTTGAATTTTGTTCATCCAAGAGCGGGTTGTCTTTTCCATCAACTTGGTGTTGTAAGAACTATCTTATGAGTGGATTGATTACATTTTCCAATAAGTTTGAATACACTTGACCAGTTAAATTTTCTTCAATAAAAATAGGGAAAATTATTTCGTTTCCCAGAATTCCAGCCCAGACGTTTATTTTCTGTGGATATTGCTTATGATCCTCTCGAAACAAGTGTGGATTTTCATTATCCCAGTATCTACAGTTATGTTTATTTACAAAGCCATTAAGAAAAAAAGTTGATTCATCACTGGAGCAAATATTTTTTATTAAATTGGGTTCATTTTGAATTCTCGCAGTCATTATTTCACAAAATTCAATTTTTCTATCATAATCATCCTCACTGAGCTGCTGAAGAATACTCATTTTGTAAGGAAAGAACTTGTCAGTTTTGAAACTTTGTGTATAGAACAAATTGAAATATTTACTAACTTAGCGACTTTCGAAATTGAAGTAGTAGGCTCAACGGCGAATTGACCTAAAATCTCAATCTGTGCGGTTTCCGTGAGAACTCTCGGCTGCTTTACTGCTTTGTTGAATACAGAACCGGTCTCTTCAAATTTTCGAACAAGGTCTAGAACATATCGGTGACTCACATTTTGGCCTGAATGCCTTTCATAAAAAATCCAGGCTGTCCTACGAGCACACCTATCTTCAACACCATAAATAAAAATAATTTTAGTTCTTTCTTGTGGAGTGTACACCATTACGATTTGTATTACTGTCAGTGCAACTGACACCACTTGACAAATAGTTTAAAATCAGGAATAACTGATTCTGATAAATGTTTTCACCATTTAATTGTAACTGACGCCAAGTAGCAACTGTGTGCCCTTATCTCACTTTCAGCTGAAGCAAAAAACTCTGTGTAAAAAAGAGACATTAACATACCGGTATGTAGCGGTTCCATAAATTTTTGCATTTTGTTATAATTCACTTCCTTTTTGCCCTATTTTACGAGAACGGATCTACCAATTCCAGTTTTTTGACCGGAATTGAGTGAGGATTTTTAAGATCCTCAAAATGATGTGTTACAAGATAGGGAGTGCCATTTAAAATTATTAAGTGGGGGTAGCTAGGGGTAAGGGGGTAAAACCTAAAATATCACTAGCACTGGTCTCAAACTTCTCCTTCGGTATCTAAATTGACATGTTTTTTGCCTATGGAAAATTCTCCTTGCTGAACGAAGTACTAGGGGTAGGAAGTTTTGAAATGAAGGCACTGTATAATAACACTTGTATGTCATTTTTATATTTCATTTGAAATAGTAATTAACAGTTATATTTGAATAATTTTGTGAAGTTTTTCCTGGTAGGTCGTTTTGTTTCAACATGTTTTCGGTAATTGAAATATTATCTGCGGTCGAAGTTGAAGTTGATGGGGAAACGTACTGAGCTTCCACAGCATTGTTGTGTTCAGGTTCTAATGGCGCTGGAGGCTGAATGGATTTTACTATACTTTTTGAAATTTTCATTTTGTTAGCTATAGAATTGCCTATATAAGATTTAGCAACATTGCTGGATTTCTAACCCCCATGGCGTTTTAAAGTTGAAAGATCTGCCCTTGCATTAACTAAAATAGTCGCAGATGAACTTCGGAAACAGTGGCCAGTATATAATTCAGGGTTCGGTAATTGCAAAAATTTTGCTATTTCTTTCGCCATGGTGCCAAATTTATTAATCCCCACAGGCTTTTTCGTACATTTGCTATTTTTTAATTAAAAGAAAAAACGTGTTTCATTTGTGCATGGTCGAAGCTTCACATATTTTTTGTAAATTTGGTGACTGTGACTGTGGAATTTCTAGGAACCTTGGTTTTAGTATCGAGTAATTTTATTGAAAGGGTCGAATTAAGATCTTCCATGTCATCAATTCTCAATTTTTGAAGTTCATCACAATGGCATGCCCCTGCAAGACCAATAGCTAAAGCAGCCTGAAATCAAAACCAAACATTTTTTCAATAACAATTTAAAAATTTTCAATTCATACCTTTATCAGCAAATACTTTTCATCAGGTGCATCTTTGTTGTTGTTGAGTTTCTTCAGAAGTTAATGTTTTTGACTGTTTTAGAGCATATTTTTCAGATTTGCTTTTTAAAAATGCACGTAGTTTTATGTATTTTGATATATCAACACAGGTACTCCTCAGCATCGATTACTGAGATCATAATGTTGATGATTTTGATTCTCTTGGCAACTCTTCAATGTAAATTAACAAGGTTTTTCAATTTACCTTGGCTTTCATTCTCCAGTACATAAAGTTTCTGTAAGCGATTTTATATTTTTCTCTTGATGTGCTTGGAAGCAAATTATTGCAAACATCTATCGCTTTCTGAAAAATTTCTGGAGGTGTATTTTCCAAATCTCAATCTTCATATTCCATTATATTCAATATTTAATGAATCTGAACTTTTCATATTACAACAATCAACAAAAAAACTATTTTCGTTGGGTAAGTTGACAGCAATAATTATGCAGTGCTTTGGTTTTGTTGTTATGGAAACGCTGACAATGGGTTACTTGGATATTGCACGCGAATCTTCGGCGTAGTGTTGTCAACATGGAGAACGTGTCACATCAATCTGACAATCTGACATCATCATTAAGGACTTAGGTTATCGTGATAACAGTGAGAAATTATTTCTCACTGTGGTGGTGGATAGTTCTCATTGCGTGAGAAATCTTTCGTTTTGAACGTATGAAAGCTATGAGAGAAGTGGCACATTGTAAAGCATCCGCAGAAAATACTATTTAAACGATGCTCTTGTGAATTGTAGAAAATAAGAAAAGTTTGTTTTATCAAAATAGAATATCCAACACTGACAACTTGAATAAAATGTGTTGGACCATAGTCAAGAAGTTAACCAGAAAAGGTTATTCTCCGAGTGATATTTCTCTTTCTGTTGACGGTGATGAGCTTCTTGACAATGCCGAAACAAGGGCAAATCTGTCCAACAATTTTTTCAAACAAGTGCCATACGATGTAATGAACAACATTCCAAAAACAAAAGAAATATCATTCTGATACAGATGATGGTGTTGATTATAATCTAAAAATGAATCTCTATACTTTCACAAATGTCGAATCATATGAGTTACTGATATATCGTTTAAAAAATTCAAAATCTTCTGGTTTTGATGAAATGCCGGCTTTCATTGTTAAAACTGTGTTACATCACATTATTTCTCCTGTTACATATCTGGTTAATTTATCTTTCGCTGAAGGGAAATTTCCAACTACGATAAAGTTGGGTAAAGTAGTTCCCATCCATAAAAAGGGAAATCGTGAAATAATTTCCAACCATAGGCCGATAACCCTACCATCTATATTTCCAATAATTTTTGAATACTCATTTTTAGACCACTTGTTATATTTTCTTGATACTAACCGAATTATCTCGAAAAATCAGCATGGGTTCAGACCGGGAAAGTCAACATCTGCAGTACACCGCTTCTATAGTGAAATAACGAGCCTTATCGATGCTGGGGAGTGCCCTGTTGGGATATTTTGTGATCTCAGCAGGGCATTCGACTGTGTGGATCATGATATTTTGATAAAGAGGTTATACCATTATTGTGTAAAAGATAAAGCACTGACATGGATTGAAAGCTTTCTACAAAATCGCAAACAGTATGTATGTTTAAGAAATGAACAATGCAATGAGTTGAAGGTTACAAACTCTACACTAGCTGATATCAACGTAGGTGTTCCACGGGGTTCTACTTTGGGTCCTGTGTTATTTTTGATATACAATAATAATATTGATAAATTACGTGAAAATGTTAATGTTACAATGTATGCAGATGATATCTTGGTACTTGTGTCAGATCATTCTGATGAAATGCTAGGAACACGTTGTAATGAGCTGATCCGATCTCTGGCAACGTGGATATATAACAACTCACTATTTTTCGAAGTGGATAAGACACAATATCTTCGGTTTCACAACCGTCAAAAATTTTGTTCAAAACCAGATCTCACTGTGAATGATATACTAGTTTCCAAATCTGCCACCCATGTCAAGTTTTTAGGTATGTTCATTGATGAGCATCTCGATCAAAAAGTTCATTGTTGGAGTCTGATATCAGCACTCCATTCGCAGTGCTATCTTCTGAAAAATTTGAGAACGGTACTTACACATTCTCAATTGCTGATGTTGTATTAAGGGCAAGTGGAGAGTCGTATGCGTTATGGTGTTTGTTTCTGGGGATGGTCAACCATGTCTCAGGAAGTATTTATTGCACAAAAAAAATTATCAGGTGCATTATGAATGTGCCTATTACCGAGAGCTGCAAAAGTCTCTTCAGCAAATATGAAATATTAACACTTCCATCGTTATATATTTTTGAATTGTGTCTCTGTATTTTCATGGATAGAGATAGTTTTGTGAAGAATTCTGATATACATCAAGTAAATACTCGTTCTCAAAATTACTTCTATCTATCAATTTGTAAAAATAGAGTGCATTTCTGCTCTTCTACCAATAACGGCTTACGTGCATTCAATGAATCACCCAATGAATAGAAAAACTGTTCTTCTTCATGGACTTGCAAAAAGCAACTCAAGAAATTTCTTGTCACAAGATGTTTTTATTCAACAGATAAATTTTTTTCGGAAGATATCTTATAAAATATTGTTATCAATATATTTATTATATCTCACACATGTATTATTTTTAATATGTTCAGAATTTTCAACGGTGAGTCTTTGTATTCCGAAGCTCTAAATGTGAACTAGTTAAATTTACAATGTATGTTTTTTATCTGGACTTGACTATTCCAATTCAATATTTTGTCTTTTGGAAAATAAATTATTATTATTCTTTATTAATATAATTTTTTTATTATTTTTAGACAGTGTGATGAAATTATCAGCAAGACATATAGAAAGTTTAACGTAAGGTATTCGAATCTACCGCGAATGAACCTCAAGAAATATATACAAATTCAAAACAATTTCAATACATTTGGATCAACTTTAGAAGGATCCAGAAACTTGCCTCAATCTGTAACTTCTGAAGACAACCAGCTTAATGTCTTAGCATATTTTCACGCATTTCCTGAGTCATCGACAAGAAGTGCTGAAGAAGATTTCTATAAAATATTCATTCGTTCGAAGAATCTTGCGAATATATAAAATGCATGATTATAAATTCACCCGAATTCAAGCAATGAAGTCTCAAGACCCTCAACATAGAGTTGAATTTTGTGAAATGTTGATACGCATTCAAGAAAATTCTTATTTTTTGTAATGAAATTATTTGGATTGATGAATCGAAATTTTCGTGAAAAAGAAATTTTTGAAAAACAAATTTCATTATTAGTCCAGTGAAAATCATCACGTCACTAAAATGCCGGATTTCAAGAAAAATTCAGTTTTGATGTCTTCTGCATGTGAATGGACAACAAGCTGAGGTACGCGACATACGAGAAATCATAAACATCCAGAACCTACTGCCACTCGAAGAATATCGAAAATGGACAGATTTTTCTGACGATCGTTGGATAAGACCCTTGGGGCATTGGAATTGGCCAACGAGATCACTCGATCTCAACCTACTGAATTTTTATCTGTGGGGAATGTTTAAAAAAAATTGACAAAACACCCGTACATTCGAGAGATGAATTGTTAGAATGGATCAACCAAACATTTGAATATTTGGATTCCAACGAAATTAGATCCGCCACGACGAAAGCTTGGAAGTGAATGGCCAGCGATGCGACCATATGTTGAAATATTCCATATGCTTGTTTCACTTTTTCATAACTATTTATAATCAATATTTTCACTTTCAAGTTTTTCCATATTTTTTCAATTTACCTAAACATATTGAAATTGTTCTAAACTCGCATACATTTCTTGAGATTCATTAGCGAAAGATTCGGGTACCTTTCGTCAAACTTCCTACATGTTTTGCTAATAATTTTATCACACTGTCCAAATATTGAAAACAAATTCATAGGAACTTCATTTGAATAGTTTTGTTCCACCGTTTTGGAGGTATTTGAAACTTCTAAGGTGACTAAAATGTCAATAGTATTAGGAGAATGCCACAACGTTACTGTTGGATAGTAATCATGGCCTGCCTACTAAATACCTGATGGGAATACCATTTTGAAGGGACATTTTCACAAATAAATGCTCATATATCCCAAACTTCTCTCGTATGTCACCCATATTTGGAATAACGCAATTGAGAATCATGGAGGGTAAAGAGCTGTCGTGCTTGATATTTCTAAGGCATTTGACCGTGTGTGGCATGAGGCCAAACTTCGATGCTATGGTTTATCGGATCATTTTTGTGTATGGCTCTCAAGTTTCCTGAAAGAATGTTCCTTGCACGTGGCCGTCGATTGATATCTCTCAAATACTTTTACCATCAACGCTGGTGTTCCTCAGGGATCCATATTGTCTCCAACCCTTATTTTATTGTACATCAACAATTTATTGGAAAAAACAAAGAATCCAATATATTGCTTCGCTAATGACAGCATATTTGTCTCGTCATTCCATTTGGATACCAGGAAATCCGTTGCGGATGCACATCTTCACCAGCATTCATCGGTTTTCTCCAAAAAGATGAATGTCTTTGAATCGAATATAATAATGTCAGGACAGACAATTCCGCTTTTTACTTTGATAAGTTTGTTGGGTGTTAAAATGGACACTGATATGTCTTGGCACAATCATGTTGCTGGAATTGCAAGGGCTGCTTCTCAAAAGCTTGGAACACTATTCTGAACCAGAAAACTGTATACACCTCAGCAACTTTTGATGTTTTATAAAGCTCAGATCAGACCTTCTTTGGAGTATTGTTCTCATGTATGGAGATTTGCCCCTAAATATATCCAGAAGCTGGTGGATTCCATCCAGAAAAGAGCCATCCGCCTGATTGGAGACGTAAACATAATTTGCAACCTTGATAGTCTGGAACATCGAAGAAAGGTTGGAGATTTGTATCTCTTCTGTAGATACTTTCACGGAAAGTGTTCAAAAGACTTGGCACCACCAAGAGTGGTGCATATCAGAAATACGCGACGGACTGTGGCTGCTCATCGTTTTGATGTTCAACTAAGTACACCTCGCACTTCGCTGTTTGAAAACTCTTCCATTTGGAGAACTGTGTTCATGTGGAATGAACTTCCTGATAACGTTCTTCCCAATGGATCAATCTCCAGCGATTCAAATTCAATGTGAATTACTACTTTCGCACAAGCACCGCTCTTAGAGCGCCTTAAGGTTTAACCTGTAGTGCTTGTGTTTTTTTCCTCAAAAAAATACGCCTGATATACATAACAAGGAAGCAAATCCTTACAGCTTTCCGAGTTTGTAATAATACACAGGGTGTTCCATTTGAAATAATCAATTTTCACTTTTTCGAACAAACGAAAAAGCTGTATTTATTACCACTCTGTATTGAAGTAACGGAAATTACGCTGTAGTGAGGGAAGCTTACAAGTATGACCTGACTCCAAACCAAATGTCGGTACCATAGTATTCCTTAACTCAAAGATATCAGCATTTCTGAAGGTCTTGATTTTCGAAGAAAAATTGAAAATAATTCATATTTCGAAAACGGTAACAGATAGGTATAGAAAAATATCGAGAGGAGTGGTCGAGTAATTGTTGTAGGTTCTAAAAATGATATTATATACAGGGTGTTCTTTATGAAAAATCGAAGTTGCTACTACTTTATAATGGAAGTGGCAACTCGGCATTATGAAAAATAATTTAAATGGGTAGAAAATGTCCGAATATGATCTCTATCAAATTTAAAAGTTATCCGTTGTCTGGTTCACCAGAAACGTGTCATTTGCCATCAACCGTGAATCAGCCTGTATGTGTTTTTCCTTATTATCGCTTGCTTTTACGCAGTATTTTGGATTTTCGCAATTTTTCTCCAATGGATGACAGCCTATCCGGTGCTGATGATGCTCAACAGGATGAAACAGCTGTCTGCCATTGGCTCTTAGATTGAAAGCAAATTGTGAATGAAATGAATTTCTTTTTTCCCCTCTCTCTCTCTCTCTCTCTCTTACTCATCAAAATGAAAATGAAAAGTGGGCTTGACAACAATGAAAATCATGTTTCAGTTCTGATACATGTAGGTACGTTCATTTCCAAGATTTTTCGTAAATTCCATTTCCACGCCTAATCACTCACAAAAACTGACGTTGATCTTATACTTATTCTAAAATCCACTATATGACTATTTCTTTCATGCCGCCATTTCAACAAGACTTAAAAATGAAATAGGAGAGATACCTCGTAAAT
The DNA here is from genome assembly GCA_015342045.1 of Leptinotarsa lineolata. NCBI lineage: Eukaryota > Metazoa > Arthropoda > Insecta > Coleoptera > Chrysomelidae > Leptinotarsa > Leptinotarsa lineolata. The sequence continues at coordinate 549 of WOGR01004469.1, read as the reverse complement.
AAACAACTAATTGAGTTAGAAACTTCAAAACTATTTCGTAGATGACCTCCTGGGTGAGTATATTCAAGCTTCTAGTTAGGTTGTTGGAAGTTTTGATTAGATTACATAATTTCGAAGCAACATAACGTATTTCAGAATATTCCGAAGCAACATTTAGTTTTTCGGTGTGCTTTCCTGAATTTTCTGTGGAATTTCTGATTATATAATCATGGAGGGATATGATGAAGTGCGAAATCTGGTGAAACTACTGAATTCATTTTTTTATAAATTTCCTGGTGATGGAATTCAGTATTCTGGGTGTTCAATACAGTAGTACCTGATTTGATAATAAATGAAAATCAAATATTTTATACAGGGCTTTTCATGATGAGCTTTAATTAGCCGTTTCTGGCAAACTATTCAACGGATCAAGCTGAAAATTCCACAGTATGCATGAGTCATATGACCTACATGCCTAAAATATTTTAGACGAAGCGGCGTTGTCGCTTCTACTATAAAGTAGCGGCTTCTTTGATTTTTCAAATGGAACACCCCGTATATAATATCATA
>WOGR01004468.1:0-14703 GCA_015342045.1 Leptinotarsa lineolata | reverse complement strand
ACTCGGAACATAAGTAAACAGAACAGCACGCCTCTGAAATATGTCATCTTTGTTTGTCTCATACAGGTAACAGATTCATTGTCCTTTATTAGCTCTAACCGATGTTGCCAAATGGTGAAACAGAAACGAATCCCTTCAAATGTTGAATGCATTATTTCATTCCTCGTTTTTAAGTATTTAGGTAATTTTTTAAAGAAAAAGGTTGAAATGATAAGGTTGAAATGATAAGTTTGAAATGCGTTGTTTTAGAGCTCTTTTATGAAAACTATTTGATTTTCATCAGGAGGAAAATTCCCCATTGGACGATTATCAATCATTTTTTGATATACCAGACAATCATTTTCATACATAAAATTCATTCCTGTTTCGATACCATATTTCAAATATGTTTATAAAAATTTAGTGATACATGCACTAATAAGACAAGACAATTTCATTTTAGTTCAGAATAATTGGTAATCTTCACAAAAGTCAATAAAATATAAGTCGGATCGAAATAAATATATGTATTCCAGGACTATAATTTCGTAAAATATTTATTCATATATTCTATATTGATTTTCATTCTCGTTTCTGCATATAATCAATCTCAGTATTACGAATATTTTAAGTATTTTTTATTTTCAATTCGCAAATGTTATTTTATCTCTACTATGTAATCTTTATTAATATCAAATGTACTGAAATAGCTCAGAAAGCTAAATAAAGTTATTCAATTCTATTCAGCTCAAGTTGTTTAAAATGCACTTCACCGGCACATATTCAATTTATTGATTTATTTCAATCCCATTGACATTCATCTTACCTCTCATATGGCATTTATATTTCTTGTAAATAAATTGTAGTTTTCACAATCTATGAATGATTGAACCTTTCCCTACTCTTGAACGCTAAGATTAGGTAAGTATAATAGTTATTTGTATTAAAAAATGGCGTCGCTGAGATAGTACGTTGGGAATTTTATAAAAGTATAACCTTGACTCAAATAAAGTATTTCAATGGAAATATGAAATAAAATATATATTCATTAGTGTTATAGTAGCAGCCACTTTCACTACTCGATTTAAAACTGGTGTGGTTATAATGATAACCTGTCAAGTTTTATGAATGCATGCCAGTCCAGTAGCGTATCCAGGGGTCAAAAGGCATCGGGAGAAAAAAACATCTCTCTCTCTCTCTCTATGGATAAAGTTGCCAAAATATTGGTAAAACAAAACATTTTCGAATATTTGAAACGATTATAATGGTTTTTTACGTAACCCATATACCTCAGTTCCTTAATTTTACGATCTGATCTATGGGGAAAGAAAAGAAGAATCAACAAGATTCTCAACATACTGGTTGAGTTAGGTTAGGTCAAAAGTGAGTGGGTCTATTCCACTCTCCACCGCAACCCGCAAGGTTTCATTGTACCTCACACCTATTCACACTCGACCAAATAAATTCAGCTTCTTGATGAGCTGATTAGTTTGTATGGTGAGTGGTCTTTCAGGTCAGATGGTAAGAATACGGCTCTGTCAACCTCTGAAAACCTGATTCAGTCCCCAGCGGAGCAGGCACAAAGTATGTACTCTGCTGTTTCATCATTTTCCAAACAAAGGCGACAAACACTGTCTTCCGACAGTCCGAGTCTCTGCATATGATGATTCGGACGACAGTGGCCTGTGAGAAGGCCTGTAAAACATCGTTGTTCATCCCTACTGTAGTCCAACAACTGTTATACGTTTCAAGTTTCGAAGAGTGAATGAACGCCTTGAAGTGAGTCAAGATTTTGCCAGGAGTCTTCGAATTTCTTGCCATCCAGGTGTTTAATGTTTGTTTGGCAAAGAATAAAGCAATGCCAATGACTGGTTCTGATCCGATGAAGCTGCTTGCAGCGCCCTTCTTCAAAAGGGTGTCAGCAGTATCATTGCCTTCAAGGTCAATATGACCAGGAATCCAGACCAGAGACAACTTCTCGAAGTTTACTATTAAGGAGAGTCGTTTTTGTCAATTTTCTACCAATTTAGACGTTGCTCGATAAGAGCCAAGGGCTTGCAACACCGCTTGACTGTCCGAAAATATTTTTATTGACTTGTTTGTAAGGTTGGATTCTTCCAAACTCTCCGCACACAATTCAATAGCATAAATTTCCGCTTAAAATACAGTCGCATATGTACCTATAAGGCAGGTTGGTATCTCTGTCCTGGGTCTGCGACTGAAACCTGCACCAGAACCTGAAGGTGTTTTTCATACATCTGTGAACCAGTCCCTTCTACTCGGGAACACTAATAAGGCAGTTCGTAGTTGACAGTTGGAGGCACAAAGTCAGAGGTCTTTCCCAGAATGCTGTGACTCCCAGTGTCAACTAGCAGTATGTTGTACTCTGCATTAAACTCATTTGTGCAAATGGCAATGTGCACAAGTCTATATGCAGTCCATTTAGCCTCTCTCTCCATGAAAATGCGGAGAGGAGGTAGATCTAGAAAAATCTCCATGGCCGCTGACGGTGTGGTACTGATGGCACCACTGACGGCCAGACAAGCCTGTCTCTGTGAGCCAGAGAGCTTCGCCTGAGCCGTTTTCTGTAAAGCTTTCGTCCACCAAGCATTGCTCCGTAAGTGATCATTGGTCTGACAATCATGTCATGAACCCAATGGATTTCTTTGGAACCTGAACCCCAAGTTCTACCACAAATCCTACGACATGTCCATGTGGGGACAGTCTGACTTTGTGTAAAACTTTTTCCAAGTGAACGTTGCAGGTTAGTTTTCTATCAAGGACAATGCTAAGATATTTCACCTTCTTTCCAAATTGAATTATCTCACCAATGAGGGAAAGTGGCGTTAAATCGTTTAATTTTATTCTCTTGGTGAAGGGAATTAACACAGTTTTGCTGGGGTTGAGAGACATCTGCTTCGTCAGGCACAAACTGTGAACAACGTCCATCGTGCTTTGAAGGATATCACAAGCTATTCTTCCCTATGTGGACCTTGCCAAGATGACAAGGTCATCTGCATAAGCTTGCAGATCTACTTTCCTTCTGTCGAGGGCATCAAGCAGAGGAGCGACTACAGAAGGGAAGATAGTACCCCACCTTGAGGACAGCCTCTGGTGACCCTGACCCTAATGGCCTCGCCTTGAAGAGACTTTGTTGCAGTTCTGTTTACCATCATGGCATAGATCCAGCCAGTTATGATCGATTTTATGCCTTTCCTAGCCAGGGATGATCCTATAGATATAGGTAGGGCATTGTCAAATGCTCCTTCATTATCGAGAAATACAGCAACTGCAATCTCCTTGTTATCAATGGGTTAGGGAATGTTCTCTACAAAATTGTTCAATGGTAAATCTGTCGATTTGCATACTGGTGGTTATTCAGGTGGGCTGCATATAATGCCACCCTACTGATGTGTTCATCCAGTATCCTCTCAAGTCCTCTCAACATGAAGGATGTAGGGCTGACTGATCGTACCGACTTAGGGTGTGAGTCTTTCCAGCCCACTTTAGGTGTATATACCATCCTTGCTGTCAACCAACTGGGTGATACATAGGTCCACGCCAGAGTTTCCTGTCGAAAAGTAGATATACGAGTATGTAATTTGAGCTATTAACCAGTGAAAAAGTAATATCACTGAAAACAAAATCTATTTGTGAGAGATTCTTTGAAGCTGTCCATTTAAGAAAAAATGTGAGTTTCAATGGAAGTGCTTAATTTGGAATTCATATTCATATGGGTATAAGATATATCGTCAAGAAACGTCATCTAGAGAATTTATGTACATTTAAAAAGGAATCTAAAGACTCCATTTCACTGAAACTGTGCAAATGGGAAAGAATTGGGGTTTGATTTGAACATTTTCGTTATGTTTGATTTATATTTAAATTGAACTATACCATTGTTAGATTTTTAGGCACTTTTCAAGTAGCCTAGATTCTTTATTCCGTGGCGTTTACAAGAAAGCATTACACTGTCTGAAACTTTTGACAGAACAGTATTGAATTGGACTTAGATGTGTTTTGCGTGCTCGGCGATTTTCTGCTATCGGAAAAAAATGAATTGAAAATCATTTTTTTTTACATAAAAATGGAATTGAGTGCTCAAAAACACTCGAAATATTGACAGTGGCATACGGTGATTGTACTCCGAGTAAGAATTATGGATATATGGTGTTATCTTGAAGTTATGCGCCGCCAACTGTACTCCATGATATTGTGGAAAAACAATTCATGACTTTTGCATTACGATAATGCACCTGCGCACTCATCATTGCTTGTTCGTAATTTTTTGGCCTAAAACAACACCCTGATCATGCTTCAGATACCGTATTCACCAGATTTGCCCCCCTGCGACTTTTTTCTGTTCCCGAGCTTGAAGAAACCCATGGAAGGGCGGCGTTTTTACGACGATTAAGGAGATAAAAACACAATCGCTGAGAGAGCTCAAGAACATACCAAACTTGCATATCAGAAATGTTTTGAGGATTGGAAAAAACGCTGGCACAAGTGTATTGAAAGGGACAAAATAGAAATTGATGAATCAATTGATGAAAAATTGAAATTTACCTTATTTTTCGAACAGATTTCATACTTTTCATCGAGAAAAAATGAAATCGAAAACAAAAATTAAAATTTTGACTGAATTGACTGATTTTTTTGAGGTTAAAAACTAACTTTCCACCAATTTATGAGTAAATCGAATCATGTTGAAGGAGAGAGAAAAAAAAACGAGAAAGTGCTAATGACTAACGAGGTCTTACCTTATAACGCTTGATTCCTAAAAATAGAAGTAAATGCAAAAGTTGCAGAACATTTCATTCTTTACAACTTCTAATTGCAATTTTTATTATTGAAATGCACTACGTCCCGATTAATGATCTACGAGTAGAGTCTAGTTTTCCAGAATTCATGTAATATTTTCAACCCTTTCTCACAATTTTTCAAGTATCTGCCCCGCACTAGGCCACAGTTTTTGAATATTCATTGGAGTACATTCCTAAATCTCTGTATGTACGACAGGAAGCGGCAAAGTGCCGTTCCAAAGTACTGTTATATGAAGATACTAATCCATTCCTGAATTATCGAATCAATCGTTGTGAAGCAAGTAGAAGTGAGATGATTCCGAATCCAATCAATACCTTTCATAATGAAAATTTCTTTATCTTTTCTCACGCGGCGGCTGTGCTACTCAAGTTGGTGGATTGCGCTGCAGTTGGCTTCCACAATTAGAAGGTGGCTGAGAGCATTCGTAGTCCAGTCAAATACGTTTGACAAAATACATTTTAATTTACGATGATTCGCCTAGAGCTGACATCGTATAGATCTTGAATGCACTGTAATAAACAAAGTATCAAAAGTCCCCACTGATCCTACGTGTGCTAAACATTGTATGTAGGAATGCATTTTTTTCGTTAACGGTGAATGTTATCATAAAAACAGGTCAGATGATTATATAGCTAATTCATTTGTCTACAAAAATTTTATTTTTTTTATACAAGTCACTATTCTCGAAATATTGTCATTGAGGAGTTTGAGATAGTTCTAACCAATTACAATTTCTTGTAAATACTCACAAATCTTGCTACAAATACTCACAAGTTAACGGGAAATGTTATTATAAAGACAGGTCATATGGAAGTTATAGCCAATTCTTTTGTCTACAAAAAATGTTCTTTTTTTCCTACGAATCACTATTCCTGAAATATCGTTATTTACCAGTTTGAGATAGTTCTAACAAATCAATAATAATTTCCTACAAATACTCACAAGTTAATGGTGAACGTTATCATAAAAACAGGTCAGATGAAAGTTATAGTTTTCATTGGTCTACAAAAATGTTTTTTGTTTCTGCAAATCATTATTCCTGAAATATCGTCATTTATCAGTTTAGGAGAGTTCAAATAAACCAATAAAATTTTTCTCGCAAATACTCAAAAATATTGCTCCATTCCAAAGTTAAAAAAACTCATAACACCGAATTAGTGCAAACTCAAAATCTATTCTGACTGGAGTATACCCACGTTGCTGGATTGCGCTTCAGTTGGTTTCTCCAATTAGAAGATGACCGAAAGCATTCGTTATAATCTCGTAAGATTAATTACGTCAGACAGTTAGCAGGTTTGTTCTCGAGATTGTGCCATATTTGAAAGAGTTTCATCAATAGCTTATCGTGAGTCTGTCTAAATGTAATCTGAAACCTCTTCGAATATAGTTGACGTTCAATAATCAACATGCTTCGTCGCAAAATAAGCGATAAGGGATAAGAATGATGGTTTCGTTCTTAATGATTTTCATGGTTGATAACGTTCCGTACAGAAGACAAGGAGACGGTTACTTTCGAATGATAATTAAAAATAATCAAGAAAGGTGAAAATGTTTCGAAATGATCAAGGGTTATCTCAACGGAGGCAATATATCTATTCATGAGGAAAAAAAATGACTCGACGTTCTAATTGATTATGAACACATTAGTAAAGTAAACTAAGTTTATTGACTACGTTACATAATCAAATATGTTTGTAGCAAGTCATTCACAGTCAAAATGAGTCATAAATATTGGACATGACAAACATTTTAAATATCATCTAAAATATTCTGCAGTCAGAAAAAATGTCTGCACAATATCAACACGAAACTTGACCAAACTACAAATTAAAAAAGAAGAAGAAATACCACATAGACTATTGTCAAAATTGGCTTGTAGAGATATGTTCTAAATATTCATTGACTGAATAAAACAGTATTTCAGAAGATAGTTTTTCACTGTTTCATTTTAAACTTAGATTGACCGATAACTTCAAACTCAAGAGGAAGACGATTATATAAATTGTAGTCCAGGATATTTTTTTGAGATTTTGTTAAACGAAATCATTATATTCGAACTGAATTTGCATTCCGTGTGTTATAGTTGTGTACATCAGACTGTCTTATCAAGTAACTCAACTTTTTGTGAATTTCTACTAAAACTGCAAAAATGTGTAATGTAGGTAATGGCATTATCTTAAATTTTATAAAAAGACGTTGGCAATGTTCTCTATAATTGAAGTAACTGATGATTCGTATAGCTCTTGTTTTAATCTTGAAAATATTCCCAGCTTTCATAGAATTTCCCCAGAGAACTACATCATAGCTAATGGAAGAGCGAAAAAGACTAGTTACATCTCTCAATTGACATAAAATAAATATTGTTCAACATAATTTATTTTTCAACTGATTATTTTGACCGTTTCAAAGTCAGGTTACTGTTCAAAGTTATTTCCAATAAGCTTACCTCTTTCACGTTATCATTTACAGTACGCGCGGAAAAATGTAAATTTTAGGTTTTATTTGCATTTGATTCAAATTTAATTATTGTGAACTAACTTTCTGCCTTATTATTCACTTTATTAGCTACCCCGAGAAAATAAACGTGGTGTCATCAGCAAACAAAACTGATTTATGAAGCTGCATGAAGTTAGAAATATAATTTATTTTTATAAAATGAATAGCAGTGGCCCCAGTACTGATACTTGGGGCACTCCTGCTTTAGAAGTTCATATTGAGATATTGAATTATTAGTTTACTGCTTGATAACGATTTGATTATTACGTCTCAATGACAGGCAAAGGTACCCCTCTGAAATCATACTAGTATAATTTCTCCAGTATAAGTGAACTGTTTAAGTTTCTCGACCACATCTCTAACGACATTCAGAACAGCTTGTATTGTGGAACGTTCTTTGCGGAATCCAAACTGCAATTTGTCAGAGGATGATAAGACCTTGGAAATATTGGGGTCCAATCCTAGCAAATACAGTTACATCTACAAAGCATTGTGACGATGTCATAATATGTGTCCCATATGAATACCATCTTCCATCTATAGGCAGGTTTTTTTCCCTCTAAATATTCGTACTATAGAAAATGGGGAAATAAAAGAAACGTTTTGAGGCTTGTCAGTTCTCATTCTGTAGTTATTTCTCTTAAAAAAGTAGTTTCGAAAGCATTTTTTTGCATCCATTGTATAATGAGTGATTTTCAAAAAAAATGGTGATACCTACTGGTATAGTTCTACTACTTCTACAAAATCTACCACTATTATTAATCAAATGAAACAGGTTATTTATTATACACAACAATACAAATAATTCTATGTTATATCAACAAATGGAATTGGCTTTCGCCAGTTTCTCAATTTTCAATTATTTATATTATACCTCTATGAATTAGTTCATTGAATTGCTTATGTGTGAATCATAAAATGTTTGTTACCTATTTTTATGAAATATCTATCGGCAAAGTTCTTTAAAAATAGTCTAAACTTCAATGAAGATTTTGTTAGAAAATACACAAATAAAACACTCTTATAATTTTTTTATCATAAAATGGAGCGGGCAATACCAGTCACCAATAAGACCATCATAACAAGTATGAGTCCATCAACCCATCCATTGACCAAAAAAATACACCCCTATTCATTTTCAAAATTGAAATCGGCACGCAATTTGAAGACTATTACAAAAAAAATTATCTCAGTAAATTCGGGAAAAAAGTCTCAACGAAGCTGTATAGCGAAAAGAGCGTAACGTTACAAGATATACGATATACGGAATCGCAATTAGTGAAATTGTGAAAGATAAAAAAAGTCCAACCCATATTCATTAAACCCGAAATGCTCCAAACAAATTATTTGTAACTGCTCCCAAAAATTAAAAAGTTAAAAAGGCCATTAAAAACCTATTTTTGTTGCGAGGATCATTGTAATGCAGATCACATTTATTTCAAAGTATTGATTAAATAAATGCATTCATATCTCTATCAATGAACATGGTCGACATTTCTCATTACTGCAACATATTCGAACTCACCTCTAAGCTTCTCTACTTCACTATAATATAATAATGAAGTCCACAATCTTATTGAAATGTATTGAAACTATGAATGATTAAGTCCACATGTGGTAAATCAAGGACTTACCTTCATTCAAACAACATATATCAAATGATTAGCCGCTGTTCAGGAGCTGTATCGACAACACCACATATCTCATGACATCATACTGGCTTTAAAACGCGCAGTTATAGAGTCGCATTTCTTGATGAAGATAAATGCTGTCAATTTTCAATTTTTAGCATTGTATTGGGGATGATGAGCACTATCAAAATATATTGAAACCTCAGACTTCACTGAACGATGAAGCTAGTATGTACATGTTCAAGTGCCATGGTGGATGGAAAAGTATGACAGTTGCTGAAGAATATTTAGAGGACGATATATCTTCAAGAATGCTGAAATTATCTTACGGAAACCTATTATAGGCCAGTGAACAAGTAAAACAGTTTTACAAAGTAATTTTCAACAAACCTCAAATTTTTCGGGAAAATGGCGAGAAACAAATTTCAGTTTTCTTTTCAGTAAAAACAATTCAATTTACCACATCCATTTATGTCCAGTTAATTTCATGTTTTTTCTATTACTTGCAACCCAAACTAAATTTTGTGACTAGTCCTGGTATGCTAATAATTTTAATTTTTTTGTCATCAACAGCCTAATGCCCAGACTTGATGGGTGTGAAACTGCCATCAGTTTGCCGATTCAAACGGTGTTTAATCGTTTTTAGCCTAATTTGCTAAAGCACGAAAAACATATCTTGTGAATTCAATTTCCGAGAGGCGCCTAACCCAAAAAACTCTGGGTTTAGCAGATTGATTCTGGAAAAATATCATTTTAGATGAAAAATTGCCCGCTTATAAAAGAGCGAGAAAAGAAATATCTGTATAGAATTCGACACTATTTTTTCATTGGAGAGGAATTTGAATTTCGACTTCATCATCCCACAATGTCATATAATTCAAGTTTGAAAGTAAATATAGTCATGATTATAAAAAGCCGAATATACAAATCCAGAATCCCACTCGACCATAAGACTGTATTCTTGTTTTGGATAAACGACAACAATATATCACATCCGCCATCATACCTGCTTACAGGTTCGGCTCCAGGGGACATCTAACCTGCTATATATCAAATTTTCGTACGCAATTTCTCAGACACCAAACAATCCCATTTCTTAACTTGTTATTTGCAATATTAGAAAAAATATTTAAATGAACTTATGATCCAACACAGGGCAGCGCTGTTTCGACCCGATAAGGTATCATCAGAGGGTCTAGTCTGAACCACTGAACTGTCTTCAAAAGAACTAGCGTGAAAGTTGAGGCGGTGATATCTCCCCCTACGAAGACGCCATCTATGCATTCGACAGAAGACCAAGTCATCGAAGATAGACGACTTATCTAAAACGCCAGAGATTCCAGTTCCACCTTTTGGGGTAACTTATTTTGAAATAACTCTTATTCACCATTTCTGTGTCGAATTATTCATTGAAGTCATGTTGTACGTTTTCAAGTGATAAGTTTCTCTTTGACATTATTTTGTTCAAAGAGGTTAGGTTAGGTTAAATTCAAAGTTACAGCAATTCAAACTCTATCAAATGATTTCACCTTTAAAAAAAAGCTAGTTTGTTTCTTGAAAGATCTGTCTGGTCTGACAAAAAAACTGATTCGGGCCGCATCAGAGCAATCCATTCACATGACGATTCAGTGACCTGTTGGACAACATACGCTGTAGTCTAACAGTTGTTTGGTGATATCCTTCAGGGATATATTGAACGAGTCAATTCTGATGGATTTTGCCAGCAGTCAAAATCTCTTCTTTTGCGGTGTAGGTATTCGTTGTTGACTTGGCAGAATCTAAAGCGATCCAATAACCGGTTCTGGTCTGATGAAAATGTTTGCCCTCCCTTATAAGGGAGTCAATAACTTCATTACCTTCCAAGACAGTGGGTCAGGAATCCAAAAATTTGTTAAGTTTCTCTATTGAGAAGAGTTTTAGACAGTGTATCAACTCGGACTATTTTCAAGTCACTTGACTATCGAAGAATATTTTTATCAATGTAGGAACAAAAAGGCGATCCGCCTAATGTCCATTCACAATCCACTCGAGTCCTTTCAGTAGGAATTGTGTTATTAGGTTCTGCAGCAGAAATTACCGAGAGCCTTGCCGGTGTAATGCGGAGCTATACCGTGATGGACCTTCTTTCCCTAGCTACTCCTGTGACCCTTTCTGGACCATGAAGAATTCGACCCAGACTCTACAGGGGAGATAGACGTCAGCTTAACAACCCCAACTGTAACATCAGATCAATAGCAAAAGCTGATCCGTTATCAAGCTCTCGATTCCATTAGCAAACGTAGAATGCTATGTGGTGCAGCTCGGCAACGAATTTAATGTATCGTCAGGTAGTTGACTTTCAGATGCCCTCATTTGGGAAGGTCGCTGCGGTCATCAAGGTGGGAATCGTGCACCTCAAGCATCCGATTACCTCAACATCACCCAAGCAAATGATGAAATCTCTTCGGTATGCCTTTAGATGGTCCACAGGAAAGATTTCAGAGCTGCACACTCCCACTGATAGGTTACCTACGTGAAAGGACCTAGAGAGCATCTGCTAACTGGTGGATGCAGTGAATTTTCTGCAGCCATGCGAGTGCGTCTTCCTGAAATTCGTCTCAGCAGACCTACTTCCCAAGCTTTGAAGGTAATCGCAGACTGACCGCCTATCTGGTTTTCACTAGATCTGGATTGATATTAACACAGAAATGCAGGCCATGAGAACACAGCACACACCTTGTGCCTGTCCTGTAGCAATCCGAATCAATTTTTCAGCGTTTACTCTTGAGAGCTCACCTAAAAGATTACTCACCTTACCAAATAATGTTATCTACTTCGTTAGGAAGCTGGAGTTGGTATATGAGCCTCATGAGTTGCAGTTTAGGGTCGAATAGATTTGGATCATGATTTAGGGTGTGGTCTTTGCGGCTTACTTTAAGTATATATACCTCTCTTGCTGTTAAACCCCTGTATGATATGTGATTATACGTTTTACTGGCTCCAAACGGTTTCATAAGAATGGATCTTGGGATTTGTAGAACCGCAATGATTTCATCGCCTATTCGAATTTCAGTGCTGTGAAAAATTTGTTGGTCACCTCCCAGTCTTTTTTTGCTGGACCTTTGACATCCTCGAAGAAGGGAAGTGGATTGTTATCAAACTTCTAGTAGTGGTTTTCTATAAAAAGATCTCTGACTCTCTTTTCTAGGAGTCGTGAATGTGCCGAGAGCTTGTTTCATAGACCTGATCAGTGGTCAGTTCTCTAAAGATAAACTTCTTGTACTTATTAGAGGTACTTTCACAGAATTTTCCCCAAGACTCCCGTTTTGAATAATCGTCGAACTTCTTTTTTATTTCTTAAGAGGAATTTTACCACAGAAACTATAGAGTGCATTATTATATTTCACACTTTGACTCACGACCCTGTTCTGTCCTCTCGTAAATTTTATTATGCGGTACCGGTACCCAAATATTTATGTGCCTTTATTGCCTATCTCTATTTACAATGGGTTGGGTCTCCTGAAAGGATGACAGGTAGTGCTCATCTCAGGTATGTAAAATATTTGTTTCATCTGAAGTTGGTATCGGTTTATTAATATTCGTGTTTTGGAAACTGTGGATCCATCCGTTGAGGCGGAGATCGGTGGTGACGCACCTCTCAAAATATTCCGATAAAATTAAATGGAAATGACCGTTATTTTATTAAGTTCCATTCGATCTATTAGATATATTGCAAATGAGTCATGGCGGTTCGGTTGTCATCGGTTTGAAGTCATTGCTCATGATTGATGATTTTCATTCGATGACAAACGAACTGCGTTCGCGTCTGCAAGCTGACAAGTATTGATTTCATGTATTCATATGTTTCAGAATTGTTTTTTATGCTAGTTTCATATCCATTTCGTTCCAGTGTGATGAAGCGGATATCTTCTTCTGAACCGTACAATATCTCTTGTTCGAGTTGTATTCAGCGTTCAATGGCGGCCAGAAGTTAAATAGTCTAAACCAGCGGTTCTCAAACTGTGGGGCGCGACCCCCAGGGGGGGCGCGAAGCTTTTTGAGGGGGGCGTGAGAAAATAAAAAAAATTAAAAAACCAACTTATTTGAAAACATATAAATTATAAGATAACTACTCGAATATGTTTTTCTATAGTCATCAAAAAGACAAGGTTTTTGTGTAGGAACGGTGGAATTCTTTTATTTCAATATTCATTCTTCTACTCTCAAGGAAGCAGAAGTTTTAGTGATCTCTATGTTCAAGTAGCAAGAGGCTAGCGCCGGCGCTTGAGACTTGTAAACAAAAACTTTGAGGTTATGTTCGGTATCTTGTATAACACAAGTGTATTCTGTTCGTTGTGAAGTTTTAGTTTGCCCTAAATTCACTTCGTTTTATTAATACGTTTAAGAATGAAGAGATTTTTGATAAGCGGTCCTAGTGGTGCATGTGTATCAAACAGTTCATCTCAGGATGACATCAGTGGTGGAAAAACTCATGAGTCAACTACGAGTACTTCGAAGTCAGTGCGGGATGCAAAAACAAGTATGACGACAGTTATTTGTCACTAGTATTTACTAAAACTACAATTAACAATGAAGATAGGCCTGAATGTGTAGTGTGCTTGGCTACCTTAGCAGCCGATAGTATGAAACCTAACAAGTTAAGGAGGCATTTAGAAACTAAACATGCAGAGCTAGTCAATAAACCTAAAGAGATTTTTGCACGCAAAATAGATAGCTTTATATCTACTCACAAAACATTAACAAAAATGACGACTGTACCTTCCAAAGGCCTTATAGTGTCTTTCAAGGTTTCTCATAAAATTGCTAAAAGTAAAAAGCCACACACAATAGGAGAAACTCTTATCTTACCAGCCGCTATTGATATAGTTGCCACAATCTTTGGAGATAGCTCTGCACAGCTACTAAAATCCATTCCTCTTTCTAACGACACTATGTCAAGGCGAGTATCAAACATTTCTGAAAATATGAGTGAGCAGTTGTTGGAGAAATTAAAGAAAACCATTTTCGCCCTTCAAGTTGATGAAGCAACTGATAACTACAGAGAGACTCATTAATTAGCTTATGTCAGATTTATTGACGACTCAGAAATTCGAGAAGAAATGCTTTTCTGTGAGGAATTCACCACCAACACTATTGGAGAGAGTATTTTTCAGATTATTGACAGTTATTTTGAGAAAAATGATAATCAATGGGAGAAATGCGTAGGTCTATGCACTGAAGGTGCCAGAGCTATAGCAGGACAATACAAGGTACTTTAAAGTTTGATCTAAGCTGTTGCCCCAAACATCAAATGGAACCACTGCATTGTACACAGAGAGACACTTGACTCGAAAGACCGAAGTCCAAGCTTTAATGTAGTTCTCCAAGTTGTTATTTAAACAGTAATGGATATTACTGGAATTTTATCCCAACACCAAACCGTTACTTCTAACACCTCGACACGTGTTTCGATCACCAAGTGATCATCTTCAAGAGGAAGTTAAATCTTTCTTTTTATTATTTCACACTGAAGCCAGGTGGCTATCAAGAGGAAATGTTCTAAATAGAATATTTGAGCTTAGAAATGAAGTGTTTGTGTTTTTAAGTGATCGTAGCCACTCTTCAGCAGACCTATTCTGCAATACAGAATTCATCTTGAAGTTAGTCTACCTTGCAGATATTTTTACAAAACTGAATATTTTAAACAAGTCTTTGCATAGGGAAACGCCAATATTTTTGCTTGGAGTAAAAAAGTAAAAGGGTTTATTAAGAAGTTGTCGCTGTGGAAAGCTGC
>WOGR01004467.1:293-14705 GCA_015342045.1 Leptinotarsa lineolata | reverse complement strand
GCACCTTCCTTTGCAAGGGAGTCAGCAGCTTCGTTGCTTTTTTTTTTACTACTAATTATCAATATTGAGGTACCATTTTTTTTCAAATCATCATTTATCTATTGTTTTAATATTTGCAGAAAAAAACTCGAATTTTAAATTTTTTTTATTGTTTATTATGGGGTGATCAATTGTTATGATTGTAAGAATGAGTAACTTGAAAACTACCACTGAAAAATAATATGCCGACGCCTATGTCGAGGCGGGAATTCTTTCTCTGTGCTGTTCCAATCGGTATTGGAAATACTATAGGTACTATAATGCCGAAAATGTTATTTAATTTCCAGAACAATGCGATTTTATTATGGGTACGGTGAAAGAGATTAGATACAAATTACTTACCTACCTGGCTTACCTTCATGAACAGCTTTCTATTCAGTTTCTGTATCCCAGTCACAGAGTACTTAATCTGTGTCCCAGTGCTAAGAATCAGTCATAAGATTGAAAGTGTCTACGTCGCCAGCAGGCCAAAGATTCCAAAATTAGTGCCTAACATGTTGCCAGCCACAGTTAAGACACAAATTTGCACTTCTTGCCACGCAAAGATGACAAATAATGAAAAAAGAAGAACAACGACTCATTCTGATCCATCTTTAACTAACCCTTCAGCAGTTCAGAATGTTTTCGAGCGACTTTACGCCATGAAGAAGACGTCGCAATGTTCCAGAAAGAAAACTGTGGTATCTCACAGGACAAGTCCTCTGATCAAGCAGCGTATTTCAAAGAAAAGGTATGAATTTACAGAAGGCGTAAATGCTGATTTTGATGAAGGAGCAGTTGCTGATAGAGCCGTGAACGTCTTTAAGGGTCCCAATCAAAGAAGACGTCTTTCTGCTACTCCTGCTCCCAGAAATTCTCTTGAAGCACCAAAACGCGAGTGTTCTAACAATAATGATCCGTCGATTAAACGAAATGTATTCGAACGTTTGTATTCATATAGAAATAAAGGGTGTCGTAGAGTTGGCTGTGTTGGACATGCAAACCCTTCACAAACCCTTTCCAATACAAACAAGGTACTTAAAACACAAATCAAAGCACTTATCAAAGATGTTGTAAAACGTCTGTCTGAGTTGGAATTAATTAATGGTGAATAACTGAGCACACGTTGTTTATTTCTATTTCATTCTATTACATGATTTTTTTTAATAAATTTTACTATAGAGAATGTACAATTTTGTGAAATTTTTTGTGGTATTTTATATTTCATATCTCCAGTTTTGAATCATTCCCTGTCAGAATTTTTTTCAGATATAAATATGTTGTTTTTTATCAGGATATTTGATACTAATATGAGTGTTCATTAAACATACATTTTTATGAACTGTACATACTTTTCAAAACTAAATAATTTAAGAATGTAAATGTCATTGTATATATTCCAAAGCGACTTATGTCGAAAAAATAATAAATATATATTAAAAATGCTGCAGCTTTTAATTTATATATCTACTGAATGATTTTGCTGAGAAAGTATTCGGCTCTTTTTGCAAAGTAATTTTATTATTGATGCTAGTGAAGAAAAAATTGTAAGTATAATTCACACAACAATAAATACCAAAATAAACGCATTTGCTTTGTTTTCTAGAATATATTTTTTTCGTGAAGACGAACAGAAAATGATTATTTTATTCAGTATGAAAATTAGTATTCTTACTAATCGATTTCAGCCGTTTGTATTATCATTGAGTTTCTCATAATTTCACTGTAACTATAGCAATGCGATGAGGAAAATTTAGGAGTTTTCTTCTCTGAACAGATATTTTTCAGCTGTTTCCTTCAAGTATCTTCAAATGAAATATCCAGAAGAACTGAATATGGTGAAGTGTGTTTTTGAATATGTTATAATGGATTTTCATCAAGTATAGGTTAGTTTTATCATATATTTGAGAACATTTGACAAAAACCAATCTTTATTAATTGAATATATAGTGAAAAACGTTTATAGTGATCAGCTATTAACTTCAAGAAGTGTTTTTATATCAATGCAATAGTGGTGCAATTTACAAAAACAAATGAAAAAAGTTTCTATACCAAGTAATGTATTGATTGGTCTGAACTCCCATGCTTTGCTATAGTGTTTGCCACCTTCTGAATAGGGGTTGAAATACTTGTTTTTAGCTGACTTGGAAATGTGCCATAAAATAGTGAGATATTGATGAAATGTAATAATATATCCAAAGGTCTGTTTTATAAATTTAATGTCAATGATTTCACTAGCAGTCTTATTCTCCAGTTCATGTATAATTGTAGAAAGCGCAGTTAATTGAATTTGTTTGAATTCAGAAAAGTGACTGTTAACAGTAGTAAGGCTATTCCATTTTGGGGCATTTTCAATTGAGTTCAATATTTCTTCAATACTTTCAACGAAATGTATTGACTAACTCAGCAAATTCCTTTGTTTCTCGTACTAGTTTCACCACACCATGGCACTCAAATTCTATTTCACTAACAAAACTATCAACAAGTTTTTGTATCAACCAAAGATTTTGAGGTTTTCCACATTGCTTTAGGATTATTCTTGTTGAGATCTACTTTATCACAAAGATACAGGGCGTTGAAATTAAAAGAAAAAACGGTATTTATGAAATATCATAAATATTCTTACATCGATTTGATTGAAATTCGCTACAGTTATTTGAAGTAATAAGGGTAATAGGGTGATAAGGGGGAAGTAATGGGTCCAGTGGAGTGTCAGTGGGCCCCACAGCCAACAATTTTGGGAAAGAGAGTACGCCACTGACGGAAAATACAACTTTTTTGTTGCTTGGTTATCTTCATATCTAGATTCGTTTTCGAGTAAACAATTTATCAGTACTAGCAATAGGTGAATTATCAATCAGACGAACACAGCGTTTATAAACAATAAAATTAATTTTTCACATATAGTCAGTGGACATACTTGAAGACTGGCTATAAACCATATCATTTGAATGAACAATTCGTTTAGGCCAGTCTCAACTCCCTACACTGTAGGTTAATGGACTAACACCTATCAGAAAACAACTTCTCCCTTGGCTAATACCACGAAGGGCGTTGGATTATATCCGATAGGTGTCAGTACAGGAATCTTCACTAAAGTTTTTCCTGTATATGTTGTTGGCGATACAACTGCCGGAATCGATTTTCAATTATTGAACAGGCACACTTGCAGACCGGTTTTGGGCTATTTGTCGTGCAAGGTAGTGGCCATCATCAACATTGAGTCGATGATATGCGGTTGGTAAGTACCTCGTTCACCACGTGGGGCAGTGACAAACATGTTGTATGTTGTTCGCTTCAGCTTAGTTCGAGGAATGATATACTGCAAGGAATTCGAATTTTCATTATGGAATATCATCGACTGTATATTGATGATGGCCATTACCTTGCACTAAAGGGAGGCCAAATAGCCCGAAACCGGCCTGCAAGTTTGCCCTTTCAATAATTGAAAATCGATTTCAGTAGTTGTATCGCCAACAGCATATGCAGGAAATACATCAGTGAAGATTTCTGCACTGACACCTGTCGGATGTAATCCAAAGCCCTTCGTGGTATTAGCCAGGGGAGTAGTTGTTTTCTGACAGGTGTCAATCCATTAACCTAAAATGTAGGGAGTTTGAGACTGGCCTGAACAAATTGTTCGAAGATTTCCACCGATTTGTCCCATATAAATTATCATTTGCTCTGTAGGTCATGTCCAATTCTTGGTTATTTATAAAGCGAGCGATATTATAAGTAGGATCATCAACGTAAGTTAGAGTTACATAATGTTTAGTATCAATCTTTGAAACTGAATAGACCTGATTCAGAATTTTTTTCTGCAAATAATTTCACGATAAAGTGTCTTCATCGAATACGTTATATTGGATTTCCATCAAATATCGGTCAGTTCTACTTCTGAAAGTTTACGAAAAGGACTGATCGCTGACTGACCACAGTCAACTTGGCAGGTTCCATTAGGGTCATTTGCTAGAATATCATTCGAAAACAATCTGTTCGTTTTGTTAAAATTTATCTATCACATAAGAAAATATGCTTTCACGGCGGAAGTTACGATTAGAGAAAACAAAATCCGGGCTGGTAAAGCAGTAGTAGCTCTCAGTAACGGCTGACAGTCATTGCTGAGACTTGTAGATATAAATTTCATTTTCGCAGTTAACACACATGCTACTGCTGATGTCTGCCGCAGTGGCAGACGAAATGTTTGGCACTACTTGTTTGACTGACCACTGCCTACCAGCCCATATCTTGTCTTTTCTATTCATCTTTTATGTTCGGGAAATTTAATATCCATTTTTGTCAAGTTTCGTCATTCGCATGTCTTTCAAATAACCAACAGCAGTTTGTAAAGAAACGAGTAGTCATTTCATTTTAAATAAACTGTACAAATTTTTTCTCAGCAGTTCACCTAATAATTTCGAATATTTATTGTCCAATTCGAAACTTGAGTATTCTCTTTTTTTACTGGTCTATTAAAATTCATGTTTGAAGAGCGATTTATGTGGAAATTTGTTTTGATTATTCTTGCCTAACCAATATCAGCAATTATTTGTATAATTGAACACACATACACAGCTATTTGCACAACTCAAATTGAATATATAAATAAAAAACCATTTTGAAACTATGTAGTATATCTTTTGGTGTCGCTCCATTGAATAAAACATCCAAAGCTGATTGACAGAAGATGATAGTGGAATGCAAAATATAATGGAAAAGTTCGATATTGTTTTGACAATACTGATTTACAGTTGGTATATTATTCTCTTCTTCTGTAAATATTGCCGAATGAAAATTTTTGTCCAGCCATGAATGAAACGGACTAACGCTCTCTGGTATCAGATGAGTTGCTTATAAAAAACTGGCCAACGAAAATTTCGACATTCCAACAGATTTCTCGTGCCAAAAATCGAAAAGACTTCATGACCAAATTCTTGTAGTCTATTATGCAGATGCAATGCAGGATCAACAAATATTATCTGTGATACACTTTTTTTCCTGTTTGGAAATGAAAACCTCAATGATTTCATTGAAAGAAACACTTTCTGAAATGATCCTGGATATGCAGAATTCTGCATTTTGCTGAATCTAGAACTCTTTGTAACAGTTACACATAGAAATGAACTAAAGCCGTTGAAGAGTTCAGCTTATTTCCTGAATCCCAAGGAGAATTACGATCATCAGAAGTTATATAAACAAAGACAAAATGAGTTTCAGTTGCAACTCTCAAAAAATCAATGAGAATCGTCGTCCAAGTCACGTTCCATTTTTAATATTTTTCCAAAACCTCATTTATTATTGCCTTTTGTAAAAATTGGTTGCAAAAATAAATTGCATTCAATATAATCGCATTCAATAATTTTTCAAATAAGGTTTTGCTCATTGACCTTCTCCAGTTCAGTTCATCTAGGTAGATATTGTCCAGGTCTGAAAACTGAATGTTAGAAGACGATCAAATTGTCGAATAGATTCAATCCGAACTACATCTACATCTACATCAAAGCCGTGATGTTATCTTCTTCATCGTTATCTGTGATGAAAATGCCGTTCTAGTTGCGACATATGACCCGAATAGAGTTGTTGCACTTAATGGAGAATATGAATTCATTAATTTCTTTGAATTATCATTCGAAAGAGTACCTCATTCTTATATGAATGAAAATTCACAATAATTTGGAATCTATGCAAGAAGATTATTCAAACATTTGGAAATGAAATTATTCCGTTCTCTCAAGTGTTGATTTGAGATGTTGAAGTTTCAACGGTCGATGTATTGATGACTTCCTCAAAAGAATATATTTTGTGATTGGTAAAGCTTGTTTCGGCTTGATAATTTCAAGAACTATGACAGTATAAGACATGAAGGTTCACTAACTGAACTAACACGTTATATCAAAAGATCGTTTAGATTCTTGAGTCTCCAGTTTTATCAGAGTTCCATTATTCAATATCATATACAAAATCACAAAACATGACAAAAAGACAAACATTCTACATACCAGATGACTGAAAGTTAATTGCACCATTGCTATTTCAAAGCAGTAGGTTGGAAAGTGACTTTTCAGAATGCAAAGAAATTACGTTTCTGAAACTTATACTGTCATGAGCCGTACTCGAAATGAATGAAAGGAATTGAAATCGTTCATTTAGATTTTTTGCTCCGGTATCTCTATTAGGTATACAAAATATAAAAATAATATACGAACGTTCCTGATTTAACTTCGTGAAGACTACAATATGCAGTCATTCTATTCTCCATACAACGTTTCGTTCACTCAGAGCCACACTTGTCAATTTTTTTTTCTCCAATACAAACCTCATTTTTTTTCGACAGATTATGATGCCTTCCTCTTTTAACAGTTCATAATTGGGCTTTGCAGTTTTTTCATCACACAGTAATGCAGCAAGTAGATACCTGATCAGCTAGTTGATTCCCCCCGTTCAAAGATAGTAAAATTGTTCTCACATAAACGTCAAATAGAGGTTGAAGTTCTACGCATTGATTAGTGCAGGATTGAACGAGGCATCATGATTTGTTTGGCATATGGCAGTACATACTCCATACAAGTGCTTCCATGTATCTTTTTGATGTGAGAGCATTTCTCAGAAATACGGTGAGGGCGAGCTTCCAAAGAAATTCTTTTGAAAATGATTACGAAATCTGCACGAAAACTCTTTTTTTGGATATCTTGCTTTTTATATCATTTTTCAGTTTTTCTTCATACTATTTTACGATGTCTTGAAAACCAATTTTTGATGCTTAAAGTCTGATACAAACTGTTTCATCACTAAGGTACCTGAATGACGCAAAAGATGATTGTCTCAACAGCGTGTTGACACCGATTACGTGAAATCTGCAATTCAATGAATCAGTCATCAATATCAAATATGATCATAGGTCTTGGTTTTTTTATAATAATAACCTGTTTCTTCATACATTCGAAAGGCTGGCCATCTAGTTATTTGCAGAACTCTCACAGCACTTGCTGCTTTTTTCACCTACAGTATTCTCAACAAGAGCCATCATTCGAGAAAATTGGTTTCATATATCAGCTATAGCTTCACTCAATAGCCTGAAATTATTTCAGATATAAACAAAACTTAGTGTGATTTGTTCAATATTTTGATCATATGGAATCCTTTGAAAATAATATTTAAGAATATTCGTAGCCATTCAACTTGAAAATTGTAGCCCAAATGACACGGAACAACCCGATAACCCAATGGGGTTGGTAAACCTAGTTAGTTGCCAAATCTATATGTCGAATTTTTCGAACATTGCCAAGCAATTAGTGGCGTGTTCTCCCTATGTTATCGGGATAAATTATATCGTATATAAATGTATATAATTCACAGTGTGTATATGATATAAATATTCACAACTGACATTTCATCGTGAAAACCTTCTGATACGGTTTATAGAATATGAAATGAAATAATTATAGGATTACTTCTTCGAAACTAGAACTGTTTAAAGCCCAACTCAAATGAAAATTGCAATTGCCCATCAGTTTTATCAAATGTTGAAATGAATAATTGAGAAAGAAATTAGCTGATCTTTCATGGCTGTCATCATTCACCAAGGAATATTGAGTGAACCTTCCAATAATAAATATTTTATGTGAACAATTCTTGAGAGAAGACCCAAATTGATTTTAATGAATTATTGAAAGGGAATATTTGGAAAAAAAAATATCTAAACTCTCTGGATAGTAACCGTAAGATATTTTAAGTGATGGAAATAATACCCAATTCTTGAAGGAACTTGGTGATAGAATCTCGAAAAAAAATCTGTTGAATTTTTCTGACTGTCATTATGAAATATCGAGAATATTCAGAGAAACAACATAATGAATATTTTCCAGAAAACCCTCTTTCAGAAGTTGTCTGATCTCAATTTACAAAATAATTCCAACTAGATACTCCAGAAAATCCAATTGTAACTGAACTTTCTCCACTATCACGTTCGAATATTGTGAATATTGAAGAAAAACGCCTAAATATATTCCTATAATGGTTCGACTTGAATTCAATAAATTATCAAATTGAATTCAAAAACAATTGAATGAACTTCCTTGACTGTCAGATGTTATGGAAAATTTTTTGATTTTTTTTGTGACCCAATTTCAATTTTCGACGATTTACTGGTGAAGATCAATAGTGAATCGAGAGTATTTCAATTCAACCCGACATTTCGTTCTACACAATGAGGTATCGACCAAAATGAATACAACTACATGAAAAACAAATATGTTCAGAAAATTTTTTGACCAAATAGACTAATTCAATGTCAATGAATTATTGGAACTGAAAATTTGATAGAAATGAATTTTAGCTGAACTTTCCAGATTGTTATGATGAAATATCAGAAATACTTCGTTGCAAAAATGACTTGACAAACATTTCAGGAGAATATTTGAACTATGTATTGGAGGAACTGATTTTGGCAAAATCCAACACTGAAGTATTTTGAATGAATGAAAATGTATGAAAATCATCAGAAAAATGGTCATACTCAATTTTGTCGATTTATTATTTCATATGCTTGATTAGTCAAACAAAAGTAATAGTAATAACTTCCCGAACCACTTGGGAAACATCTTGTCCAATCGCCATCTTGACAGTTCTCCATATGTTGGTCCATATGTTGGTCCATATGTTTTCATAAAATTCTTCCATTTTCAGTGGAACTGACGAAAGTTTTTTCTTCTAAACAAAATGTCAAATATTGTTCCTGTCGCTACTTCAAAACGGAAAAATTAAAATTGAATGAACTATTATAACAACCCCAAGTACATGGAAATGATGAAATGCGTTAACATCATAACGTTTCCTGTGAATTTCACGCCACGATGGATACAGCTAGCTCTAGCCTGCGGAGGCAAGGGCGTGGATTGTTGTTACCAAAGGTTGTTACCAAAGTTGGTTGGCCTTTTGGAAGTTCATTCGAGTGGTAACCAAAAGGATATCATATCAAGATCTTATAGGGCGCCATATACAGCAAATAACAATGATTTGAAGAAAATAATTTTCCATACCAGTCTCTGTAGATAAACTCTATCTCCAAATGATAAATAAAACAATACTTTCAAAAATTTAATGAGCCTGATTCCTTGGACACAAGGAGGATAAGTTATTACTCGACCTTACCTTCAGGTTGATGCATTTAACCTGACTTCAGTCTCGTCAATACTTATTCTAAAGTTTACAATTTCCAAGGCTTGACTCAGCTGCATAAGTGGTTTCGACTCGTCTATCCACCTGTCCGGTGCCTAATTCCACCAGCAAATGTGTTGTCAAAACTATCCACTCGTGCAATAAGTTGAGTTGTCTTCTTAACAAATTCCTTCGATAGATTTATCTTCCGTTCATATATCTTTCATTATTTTATTTTTTTATCAAATTTCACTTTTTCATTCTGGCAGAACTATTGCACAAAAAGAAAGGAAAAGTGTTGTTGAAAAAATGTACTTCAATTCAATAAATGTCAACAAAAAATCAAATTCAAATCATCACTTAATATTTCTTGATATCAATTTACGAATTGCATATTAAGAATATCTACCTTTAATGTTGGCCGGTAACTATGAACATGTGATTATTGCAGAAAAAACTTTTTTATAATCAATACGTCGTTCTTTGAGAAGCGCCAGAAACAGAAAGGAAGGAATATCAGATTTTTAACATTACTTCTAATAACGTTCAAGGTTGACCAGGTGTTGCCACCATTTCATTTCGGTCACGAATATCAACAGAAAGCTTATCAGTGATCAAACGCAACAATATATTTTTTGGGCTTATCTCTGAGCGATTATGTCAACTGGCTTGAAATATAAGAAGAAGAATTTGACATTTTGACTTCTTAATGACTTCTCAATCATGAAGATATAAATGTAAACACATATTGAATCAGTCTTAGCACTTGTAAAAATGAAATTAATCCGAGGATGTATCCACTGAACCGCTGCCAACTGTGTAAGGTATATCTGTGAAAATATTCTATTAAATGAATGGCATGTTACAAGTTCATCAATATAAATACAGGAGGAAACATCCTGATCACATTACCTTGCAAATGGACTAAAATCAATTAAGTGAAAAATGAAACGTTAAAACATATCCAAAAATTTCACGTCTATATAAAGCAATATTATGGCGAAGTCGCCGGGAACTCAATTAAAATGATATTAATCGGTCAATAAATTTCACAATAGTTTTCGCTTCGAGATAGTTCTAATATCATCAGAAGTTGCCTAATATATGCAAATTTTCGACGTTTCAATTCAATTTCATACTTCTCATCGTTCAATATTGCTATTGATCAATGTATTTGTCCCGCGATTGATAGCTTTTTCTGAAAGTTAATGATAATCTTGCAACTTTGAATGAAGTGAACAACATGTCATAATTATGCTCTTGGTGATTGTTGAGTGACATATATAATCAATTATATGAACAAATAATGGAATAAATGATCCAATGAGCCTTGAATGTTGAAAGAACATAGTCATACAAATCAGAAATTGTGAAAGGCAGTGTTTTGAATTTTTTGAATAGAAAAAGCAGTTCTTGAATTTTGCTGAAAAGTTTTATTAGTGGGCCGAAGTTATATTTCATGTTTATTGGGTTCATTATACTAGAAGAACTATAATTGTAAACTTTAGGAGCATAATATTTGGACATAGTTCATATGTAATTGAATGTGATAACTGTGATAAGTTACCGTGAACTTGCATATCAAAAATATCTGAATGAGTAGGTATATTTCATGATTGTGAGGTGGGTACATTGGCAAATTCAATAATCCTATATTTTCGTATCCACGCAATGAAAGCGTATACAGTTGGTTCAACAAATAACACATAATCGCGACGCAAAACCCTCCCAAATTCTGGAAAGATAACCAAACAAAACCCAGAACCATTCAATTTGGATAAATTTCCATGCATTATTTTCTAAAAATAAGCATCAATTCTCGAAATTTTGAGAAGTATGCTATATATTGCAATCAAAATCCTAACATGGGACGGAAGATGAAATTCACTGAGCTAGGAAAAATCTTCACTTCACTCACCTACTGGGTCAGAACACATGAGTCTCCAAGTATGAAGTATAGGTAATCTATCAATGCGCGAAAAAAATTGATTTGAGGCGGCAATGAAATGAGCGAATCAACATTTTCACAGTCAGGCTGCACTTGGAGCACTGACGAACCGAAAAGTTACATCTGGTCTGGTCTGGTCTGGTCTGGATATGTTGTAAAGAACAAAGAAAACTGGCGAACAGAAATACATTGGCCATATACTGGATGCCAGGACACTCAAGCATCACAGGTAACGGAAGAACTGATGAGTGTGACAGATATGAATCATCCTATATAGGCCCTGAACCAGCTGTGGAGGTACCAGAGTTTTGGTGCGAAATCAGACCAGAATGTAAATTCATAAAAATCATAGAGAGTACTGGGAAAACACAGGTACTCTTGAACACACAGGAAAAACTTTCACGAAGGGGCTGTCCGAGAAGTTAATTGAAGAACTGTTTCAACAAAGTGGAGATCAGCTCAGAACAATTATAAGGCTACTTACTGGACACTGTCCATCGACAGAACACCTGAATGATATAAGGCTATAAAGCAGAGACCTCAACTGCAGGCAATTTGACGAAAGGTGAGAAATAGCTCCTCACATTCAATGCAATAAGGTCTCTGTTGTATTGCATTTTCAATGCAATACAACAGAGACCTCAACTGCAGGCAATTTGACGAATGGTGAGACATAGGTCCTCACATTTGATGCGAATGTGAGGCTCTGAACTACAGGAGACGAACAATTCATGGACAACCCAAATTATGTCCAGAAGAATATGTTATACATCCAGCAAGGGACCTGTACAAACTAATACAGGGCACGATATTGTTGAAATGTGTGTCACGAAAGAGTTGGGAAACTAACGTAGTGAACCCATGAGCCTTCGGAGACTAGGGAGTAATGAACAAGTTAGATGGCTCCCAATTTGTAAAAAAAATCAACTCACTTGAAACTTTACACGACTTTGATTATCGTCAAATCAGAAAATTTCTGGAGTCAATTTCAATTGATCAAGAGTAAAGAGTGTTATGGCGATGAAAACATATTCGATAAGGAACACTAAGCTCAAAATATAATTTTGTCGAAACATCGCATACAGAAAAATTTGGCAAGATATGACAATGACGAATACTTGTTATGCATTTCTGGAAGGTTCATTGTTGAAATTTCGAGCATCAGTAGCTAAGAGACAACGTGCACATCGGCAGCGATATGGATTTTTTTGTCCAAGGAATCAGAAAAGATCACAAAGACATGTACACCGCTTGGTTCGAAAGGTGATTTGAAAAAGTTGTTCTTTGTGCTTCATCGAAAACAATCCTCCTAAGGCACAAAGAGAAGTAGTTATGCAATGATAAATGCAAATGATACAGTTGAAATCAGAATAATGCCAATAATCAAGTGTATTTGTGATAGACATGCTGTTGATACACTGCACATGTAAGAATTCCTCATTATCATTTCCAGATGACGACTGATCAACTTTTTCACCTCTCTCAAAACTCCATCTATTTCAGTTTGGGATTACATGAGAGTGTTTCTGTATTATTGATATATTCCACAAAACTGAAGTAATATGCATTAAATAATATGCATCAAAATTTCATTCGAGTCTGGCAGCATGACAAAGCATCCAATGTTTTTTCATCCTATTCTTTGATATATGCATATTCATATAGGAAATAAACTAATTTGATGAAGTTTTTTTTGATATATTCACCTGAATATGTGATAAACTTTCAATATTCGAAAAGTAATCCAGATTATGAATCATCAAAAAAAATGAATTGGCACTCCGGGGCGATTTGATTGATTCCAGTGACGCATTTGCTTTTTCAGCTATAGGAAAACCCGGAAAAACCTTCAACACCACATTATCTGAAAATCTTGATCTGCCAATGTCCTTTTTTCCATAAAACAAAATGTAGGGTGTCTCCAGAGGCTCCAATGAATTCAAAACATCACCAGAAAATATTTTAACACGACTATCGTCGAACTTAAGCCAGTCCGTTTCATCCTTGACCAAGGCGTAATAATGACCAGACTCAATACCAGACCCACAGTGAACAATGACTGCATGAAGATTATAATAGTGGTCTGCTGAATTGAAGTGTGAATCTATGTCTAACCTTCGTAAGATTTTTGTGCTTCTGTCTGAGGTTGAGTCATGTTGAAAGACTACCAGTGTTATCATTAGATTGATTGGTGCCTCAGCTATACTTGTTGTCTTATTATAGTCAATTAGTTCTGCGCAAATTTGGCAATACAGTTGATCATCACCCGTTGAAAGTTTTATTTCCAGATGATTCAACAACAAGCTTCGCACGGACTGGTTTTCAGTCATAGTAGGAAAAGCCAGTTGAAGTTCCAGAAAGGCACATACGTTTTTGCTAACTCTTGAAGATGTACCACAAACTAAATTAGTTAGGATTTTTGCAGCAAAATATCTACGAACAAAAGACGAGATAGACTGTACGGAATTATTCAATCCATAGCGGTCAGAAGCATTGAACCTGCTATTTTTCTGTTCACGAAGAGTATTTAACAAGAACGCCAAGAATTCGGAACAATCCTCTTGTTGTCCTGAAGAGTATCTAGTGGACTTCAAATACTCTAGAAAATCGGTTGGTGGGAAAGATGATGAATTTTTACAAAACTGCAGCTGAATGAACAGGTGTTTGAGCTTGTTGAATAAGGAGGAAACATTCTTGTCATCGCTCATCGTTAAAACGTTGAACAACACTTGCAAAATGCTATTCATGTAGCAAGTGTTTCCTGTGATAGATGTAACGATTACTGCTGGTATTATAATCGAAATTATTTGGGGTTTTTGCTTTCACTGAATATATTTAGAGGGCCTTATCATGATAATTTCCTTCAGCTATACACTGTATCCAAGATAAGAATGAACAGCATGGGAATATCAGAAACGGTAAGTGATACGGAGTCGATCGAATCAGAGAAAAGTAGCGCATTCATGTGCCTGATGATACGCCATTTAGAGAGTTTCAATAATCCGAGTAGTTTCGTAGATATCCGAGAAACACCGAAATTTGAGAATTTTGCTTTTATTTTCTTCTAGCTTTATTTTCGAAGGAAATGTAAAACAAATAGCACTTTTTTGACCACTTTTTGAGGACTCTCAGAAAACATCATCAACTTTGTTGTATTTTCATATAGGCCGAAACCCTGTAACGATTCCATTTTTTGATGCGAATGCAGCAACGTACCACAGAATATGATTTCATAACCATTTCTCGCGCAAAATGAAAAGTGATTACTCAACCTGCTTTTCTTCAATTTT
>WOGR01004466.1:0-14705 GCA_015342045.1 Leptinotarsa lineolata | reverse complement strand
TATATGCAACTGGTTCTCCTTTATTTCCAATGTATTATTATCAATAATTAAATATTATTACTTGTTAACAACTATAATAAATTTCAATTACATGCGAGCGCTTTCGATAGCAGAGTGTGCTGTTATCATCGTGGCTCTACTGAACATTTTCTCGTCTCATTTGTCCTTTTATGCGGTCAGATCATCTTAGATAATAGGCGTCATGAGAAATTGGCATACGG
The DNA here is from genome assembly GCA_015342045.1 of Leptinotarsa lineolata. Taxonomy (NCBI): domain Eukaryota; kingdom Metazoa; phylum Arthropoda; class Insecta; order Coleoptera; family Chrysomelidae; genus Leptinotarsa; species Leptinotarsa lineolata. The sequence goes on along the minus strand of WOGR01004466.1, from coordinate 14,484 downwards.
TAAACCCACCGATATCTCTCGTATTTTGACAGAGTATGTTAAGCACGCGACTTACGTAACAAATATAAGCAATGAAGACAAAATATCAGGAGTATATGGGTTGAATTGTGGTTTTTTACCGAAACGTCATATTGGACAAACGGAGAGAACCTTTTTCAAAGAATAAAAGAGCAATGGAATAGTTTCTTGAATGTAAAGACCTATTTCACATCTGCAAACCATCTTTCGACAGGAGGTCATGAATATTTGTATTAGTTTATTCAAAAGAATACAATATTGATTTGAAAATGTCTTGGTAGTACGAAACTGCAGTTACGTACAATACAAGTATCATTTGCCATTTTTCCTGATACTATTACCAAATTTATAGTAACATGTTGTGTCTCTGCTATGAAAAAATGTTGATTTCCAATTACAGGTGTGAGAGCAGCTTGTGACGAGTTTTTCTGCAAAAAAATGTGCAGATCAAATAGTAAATCCGGCGGACACTGTGAGGGAGGTAAATGCGTTTGTAATCGACCTTGAGATGTAAGAAAAAAACGTTTTCATCATTGAATATAAAAATAAGACACTTCTCAATCCTATTGTATGTGTTAATTTTTTTGTAAAAATATATTTCAAATAGAAAACTTGTATTATTCATTTTGGAATAGTTCTTCGACAGTTTGATAGAAAGAGACGAGGTAAACAATGAATGACATTATTTTGTTGAAAGATGATATTTGATTCAATTGAAGGGGTTAATATTTTATTAGGAGTGATCGATTTTTTGGGAAAGAAAGTTTTTGGCTTTCTACTACTCCATCTTGATACTAAAAATGTGGAAATATTCCAAAGAAAGGAAGGAAGTCATCTTTTTTTTTTATAAAAAAATGATTACTTTCTTCCTTTCTTTTACATAAAAAAATGATTACTTCCTTCCTTTTATAAAAAAATGATTACTTCCTTCCCTTCTTTGAAAGATTCCCACATTTTTTGTATCAAGATGGAGTGGTAGAAAGCCAAAAACTTTCTTTCCTATGATATTTGAGTATTGGTTGACTATTAGTTTCATTTCACAAATATTTATAGTCCCTATTTTTTCAAAAGTGTGGTACTGATTGAACTATAATCAAACAAAGAAAAATTCACATGTGCTCACGTTGTGAATAAATATTTATTTTAAATCTAAATCAGTCTCCACGTAGATTACGATGGTGCTAATTGTGGATATTTGTTTAAAACTGCTGATTTCAAATCTATTTGTTTGCTACTAACCTTCATGTTGAAATCATAGTTCAGGGTTATTAGGGTTTCTTTTCATGGCAGATTTGATAAAAACTTTTTTCTTGATATATAACTTCGAATTTTCAAAATATCAGCAAATAATTAACAAGAATACAGACTATCTCTACAATTATTTATTCACAAAATATATCTCTTGGAAACTGTCTTTCGGAAGTGCTCTTACCTAAACAAAGAACTTCACTTATCTTAGACCTGATCCTACTTGTATCAGCGTTAAATGAAACATTTACTGAAAATTGGTAAACAACCAATGAAGATCTAAGCTTCTCGAACTCGAAGAAAAAACGAATTGTTTTTACGTGAGCTGTCAGCTAAGAAAAAGTTAAAACTCAATGTTGCAAAAACAAGCAAAATGGATCCGATATTACAATTTCAATGCCGAATAAACCAATAAATTCTGATATGGGTACTCCATTTTCCTGAGAAAATGAACGATCAATTAAAATTTTCTGTAATTATTCATTTTTTTAAGAATAAAGCCAGCAAACAAATAAATATACAATAATAAAATCGCTCGAATCCACGAATTGAGCATAAAAATGGACAATAATATTTGCCTTGATAACTGATATAGTACAAGTTATATCTAAATATGAATCTCAATAGAATTTAACGAGCTGAAATTCAACGTTACTGGCATATTAGCCATATTGTCATCCAGCCAGGCAGCGCCTTCTGTAGTGTGACACATCGTTGAATTCAGCATGTAAAGTTATTTCAAAAATTGACATGAAATATGCAGGTCCAAATTGAAAAAAATAAGGTCGAGGGTGGCCCAGAGAGTGTGAAACGTTGGATTCGAAATCTGATTACGTCAAATTGAGGAAAACTATCTATCAAATAAAAAATGTTCACAACATTTTTCGATAATTTTTGAAATAACGTAGAAAAATAAGAAAAATCAAAATGACGAAATTTACTTTCCTTACGATATCTCAATAACCGGCTTGATATTCTCGATTCGTTCAAACCACTCGACAGTACTTTCATGAATGCAACTTTTTTTCATATTGACCGACCTTCTAACTCTTATGGTTTAAAAGTTACCAATACAATCCCATTGAAAAAGTGGCCATCCTGTATAAACAAACCAGTATCATTTTCCATTGCATGAAACAACCCCATTATTATCAATTCTGTAAGCCACACCTATAGGTAATATAATAAACATGTACGATGTTGAATGTTTGGAATTTTGTGAAATGTTTTGGTTAAACAAAATCACTACGACCAATATCTTCATCAGAGATAAAATATAATGAAGACAATATCTTACTTTTTCTACAATATCCTTGAGCTGCATAACTGCCACACCAACCAGCCGATCTTCTCTTGCAAAGTAGTAATCCTTAACGCAAATGTGAAGTTCGAAGCAGTCGAGTTGCTCCTCATTTCCGATGATGCTACAAAAAAATAAAGGAAAGTTAAATTCATGATGGAGACATGAATTTTTGTTTGAATCATTTGTTTTTGAAACTGGTCATGCTGTAATTGTATATTGTATCTATACTATGCTCTTTTGCTGTTACTTACAAATGAAAAGTTTCATTATACTTCGGAGACCAGTTGTTCGCTTTCGATTTCGTAGTGTGTTTTCTTTTCTTATCCGCTAAATGTGGTCCTATGAGATTTATTTCTACGAATGGTCTGAACATGCCCGTTACAACGTTCCATTTCAAGTCATTTGCTGCTACCACTGAAAACATTCGGAACGTGAATCAGCTGTGCGGAGTTTGTCAAAATAAGTCAGTTATGATGACAGTAATCGAAGTCTCCCAGTTAGTTAAGCAATGGCATTTGTGTAGATGATAGCAGAACAATTATTTTAAAACCCTATAAATTAAGTATATTCCTCACCAAAGTGGTCTTCTTTCTGAAAGTGATCTGTCTGAAAGACTAGTAAGAAATTTTTGTTACTGAAGCAGATCAACAATCTTTGATTTCCAGTACAACGCGGTGTTACCAACCATTTTGAAAATTCTGAACATCGTGAAGCAGAATGAGGTAATAGACATATGAGAACATGAACAAGAATAGTTTCTTTAGCATGTCACACAATGATAAGAACAGCAACAAATTAAAGGTCATGCCGAGAAATAGAAGAAGTACTCCAAGTTAAGATCAACTCTGCTCATGAGGTCAATTACAAAAAGTCCAAGATGAATTCGAGTAGGTCCAAGGAAAATTATCAAAGACCTGTGGGAAGGTTCAGAAAGTTGAGAAACTATTCAGTTTCATTGATTTTCCAACACACGAGGATGGTAAAATTGAATCTAGGTGTAAAAGGATGATCTAGTGTATCATGTTGACAACTGTTCGTTCAAGCAGATTTATCATTAGTTCATGGGTTCAATCTTCGAATATCCCACAGAAAGGTATGATTGTATTGATATATGCTCTGTATCTTAGGTATTTCCTACATGTCTTTTATAGTAATTGCTTTAAGAAGCACGAATATCTGCTGAAACAGAGCTAATAGTTTCAGTTTCAGCCATCTCATCTTATATATGGTGTCTTCTCTTTAATGCACAATCCCAGTGCAGAAATGTTAATTTACAGTTTTTCTGTAATATAGCGTAGGTTGGAAATGAAATTTTTAACCAAGTATAAATATTATAACAGTCTTTTTCTTTTGAGGAAACCGTTATCAACTTCCAGTAACGACCTTTGGTCATGTAGGGCTCAGCCACTCGAAAGGAAAACAAAGTCGTAAAAATCAATTGCGTCGTTGCTATCAATTTTTCTAAAGGATCGAATTGATATTGTCAAAGTTGTCCCATAAGAAAATATGAATAGTGGCTGAGAGTTCAGAGAGTCATAGACGAAACTAAATAACCATAGTTAATTTAACGATGTGAGAAAAACCAAAAGCGCCATTTATTCCTAAACCGAGAAATACATCATAAAATCCGAAATGGCCGTTGCAGTGACATCTGTATGTCAGTGGAAGAATCCCAACATTTGATTACTAAGTAATTCTTGCCGACTTATCTACCCGGATAAGTCGGCAAGGGAGTTAGGGGTGCAAATCGGTGAAATAATTTAGAGCTTTCCCGTTGGACAGGGACTCTGGGAGAATTCGAATTGCACCCTCCTTAAGAGAATTTAGTTGAAAGAAAGTTGAATTAGTCTTGCGCGAACCTACGAAGGGTTTGGTCTTTTGACCGGTTCTTTTGATCCAGGGACAGGTCCCTGAAGACAATGTGTCTTCGATTGTTCGCCGTTTAGGTACTTTGAGGGAGTCTTGCGCGAATATTCGATTGGGTTTTTTCTGATACTTCAGTCCTGGGAGGCTTATGAGGTGGACCGAAGTACGAAGAATTTCGGTCAATGTTTCGCGAAGTGAACGCGGTATTCGGGAGTTATTCGCCTCTTATTTGGCTAGGTGGCTTGAGGGGAATAGAGGAGTAGCGTGCGAGGTCAGTAGTGAACCAGTTGAATTTTCTGCAGTATCGAAAATTTGTAAGTTGTTGAAATTCGAGTTAGGTATTTCAAGACATAGTTTCGCGAGGTGTTTTCAGTAGTGATGAATATAGTCAGAAGCGTGCAAACTCAGAAATAGGCTGGTTAGACTTCGTACAGAGCTCTGAGTAGATTCTTGAGGTACTGAAATACGAGGTAGTTCAGGTCACTGATTCGCGGGGTGGTTCGAGATTGATCAATATTCGCGGTTTATTTGATAAGAGGTAAAAGGGAGTCATACGCTGAGATTTGGGCAGTTCACTCGAATTTCCTACAGGGTTGAGAAATTCGTAAGAGGTATCTTGTGTGAACGGAAATATTGAGATATTTTAAGTCACTATTCCGAGAAGTGTTTTTGGGTTGATTTATTTGCAGTTTGATTAAGCATAGTTGCGTGAGGAAACACTGCCGAGTTCCTGGTAAGAGTTAGGGACAGTTTTAGGGAAATAGTGGCTCTTGAAGAGTCCATGTACGTTTTGTGGGTGAGCGTATCTTAAAAACAATTATTATCTATATTGTAAATATTTTTGCATGCGTGTGTAACTTTATATTTCTTTGAATTGGCACCGAAAGTATTATTGGAAGTTTTATATATCTGCGGAATGGGTTCCCTTTTTTATGATTGAGATTATGAGTGGAAAATAGTGTCTTATGCGCGTTATACGGGGAGGAGCGATTAAGTGGGTCCCTTAATAGTTTTTAGTTTGTTTGTTTACACATTTCTTCGTCAATTGAGTTTAAATAAGGTTCACTAAAACAGATTCAAACTTCCATCATTATTTTGTTAATACGTAGATTATCGATTGTTAATCCGATTATTCCACCAACTTTATTTGTGGTAACTCTGCCAATATCATTTCATTTCTCTCAAATCCATAAAAAGTCCTTGCATTTGTGAAGCCGTGGTGGCAGCATCTACGAACAAAACTGTTGGAAAACTAAGCCCTCCAGTTTGGAAGGAAATATAAAGATGTTTCATCTGTTGACCAAACTATTTAATTCTCAATCCGTGTGATCATAACGGATTTCAAACTTTTCTGATCTGGTGGCAGCAAATTCCGCGCTACCAAATTTAGATATAAGAATAAATCCCTTTGGCTGAACGATTCCATATACAGGGCGGTGTATTCTAGGGTGCGAGAATAATTGATCTGTTAATATGATTATAAACCATTGAAAGTTAAAAAGGGGATCTTTTCAGACACGATGGTCTTTTATTTCATTTCTATACGTTGTTATATAAAAATACTACATATGTGATGCATAAACACGCATGGAGAAATACATACCTGAAAACGATCATTTTCAGTGACACCGCCATGAAATATTGAAAGATTTATTCATCGTGGAACAAACCGTGTATTGTAAACTGTGATCAAAAATTTGCAAATACTTTAGGAGGTTACCCCCTCACCAATAAGGGTAAAAGAGAAATAGTCAAAAATCTTATTGTCATCCTACAAGCTTTGAAAGCATATAATCCATGGAAGACCATCTAGACGTCGCCTCGGCTTCCATAAACTGAGCCCAAATTTCGGTAAGTATTCAAGTGAGGGGTTTTGCCAGAAACTAAACGACATCATTTATTACTTTCCATTTGTAAACCTAAAAGTGTCAGTTGGTCCTAGTATGTCTCAAAAATATTCTGAAACTTCACAACTCCTCAGAAGGAAAACACTTCTGGACCAAACAAAACACAAGTTTCGGAAAAATAAATAGAAAAATTCAAAACTCTCCAACTCAGGAGAGAATGACACTTCAAAAAGCTTCTATCTTCATGAAACATAAGAAGTTGCATGACACTTTCACAAATTCAGGGATTTTTCAAAAAAAGTTTTCTTGCAAACTTGAAAAACCGACCAAATATTTGCTTAAGAATATAACATATCACTATGGGAGACTTAGAAGGAAAATATAGACTCTGAGTAGTACTAACAGAGACGTTAAGTTGAAAGAATTCTATCATAAGAGAAGTGTTACCAAAGTGAAACCATTAAAAACGAATAATACTGTGAAATATTTGACTATGGATATAATTATGTACTGTTCTATATTGTAAATAAATAACAACACAATTGAGACTTTTACCTTTTACAGTAACTTTGTGTTCTCCTGTTCCTGGATGAGTGAAGAGGTCTACCTGGATCGAAACTTCTCCCACGCTCCCTTCTGGTCCATCCACGTTATCTGGAAACATACGTATGTTAAAAGTCGTTAATTTGTTTCGTCACATATAGACGATTTCATAATAATTGAAGCATAATAGAGCTGAACGGATTACATAAAACATTTGAGTCACTGTATTTCGTTTCATGTTACATCTGAGAATATCTGGTTGTATAACTTTAGGAGTGCAGTGATTTGTTGAGAGTTGAACAGTCTTTGAATTATTATTATTGAAGTTGCGTTTGAGGACTCAAGTAAATTCTATGTAGGAACGCTCAGCTCTATGTTAATGTTATGAAAACATGCTATCTAGAACTTCAAAAACTGATAATCTAATGGTGATTTTTTCGATCGTAAGTGAAAATGGTGGAACAAAATAAATATTTCATTCAATTCTGAAAATTTCGCATTCTCGTGTATGTGAGTGATTGATTCGAATCTTACGTGATATTTTACAGTTGAGGAAGTACTATTAGTATATATTGCACATATGGATAGTTTTGCATTTTCTCAGCAGTATCAACTAGCGTTCTTAAGTGAGTAGATTCATATTACGACTCGAAAGTTCTACTTGAAGAACAATTCAGATTTATAGGAGCACCCTTCGAATTACAGGTTCTAAGGTTGATCAAAAATACCTTGTAAATACTGAGTCAGAATAGTCACATCCACTTAGTGCTCGTATATATAAAAAAGGACTTTGAACAATGCTGGTTTGAAGGTCTTTTCCATGTATTGCTTAGTTTTGGCTAGCTTCGAGGTCTGGTTCGATAGAATTGGTTTTTGTAGAGAGGTAGAATATGAAAGGTATAAATCGAAGGATCTCCATCATTTCGATTTTTCGAAAGTGCTCAACTGTATCATATCATCAACAGTCTTAGATTTTGAGCTGCCATACCAAATGTTCCAGCCTATCATCATGTATGCTTCTGGTGCCATTCATACCAGAAGATATTCTTCCCGGTGAGTGACAGAAAGATCTACCATAGTATCAAACACCTCTGAATTTTCATTCATCGACGGTGTTTTTTCACAAGTCTTCGGATGTTGATCGTATCAAGATAGAACATGTATTTCATGAAGAAAAATCTTGTTGGATTTCAATACTATCCAAAACTATCAATGTGACTTTCCTCCCAACATTGTAAATGTACTGAGCGACTCGAATAAAAATTTTAACTTCAGTTTTTTCACTGGGAATTCTGAACAGCTTTGCCTTGGTATTTTGTACAGAACCAGTTGCTTCGAAATTCTATATCGAAAGTCGCACGTGAATATCACTGACACTTTTGTACTAATCTATTGCCCTGAACTTAAAGAGATTCATGGAAAACCTAATAAAAATTACACCTTTGATTCAATGAAATTCCAAACAAACTTTATTCCTTTTCGAGATGAAAACTATAACTGGATGAATATAACACTTCAATAAACAGAACAAAATCTGGATGTGGGTCGTGGTCGAATGAAACTTGTAGCACTAACGTTTTGTTTGTTACTGCGGCAGACTGCGCTTTGTTGACTCGCAAACTTTTTTTCCGTTGAAGTTTTTGGACTGCTTGTATAGTTTTAGGGCCAGTACGAACGTATCCAACTTTTTTTTATTCAAAGGTAGGTCTACGTTTGTTTCAAAGTGGTTGACAATGTTTCGAAGTGAATATTGCCAGTTTGGAAGGTTATATCTTGGACTATCAGCAACAACTCACTGATGAGCTTCGTGTTCACTTATATTTATAATTTCAGCGAGGGTGGGGGTGATGGAGATGGCGTGGTGTCCATGCGAATGCTCACTTATAATTGGTCTACACGTTTGTCGGGCGGTTTTGACTGGTTTGCAATGTTACTGGCTTGTTCTGCTTCGTACACGTTGTTTATATGAATGCTGCTAGCGGAATGCCGATCTAAGATGTATTCTAGTTCCTTTTTGGATCTCTTGGGTACTGGAAACTACGTTTTGTTAACTTGTAACCTTTTTCTGTTGAAGTTTTTGGAATGCTCATATATCTCAAGGGCCTCCTATAAAGTCGTGCGCGTTAATGCGTTGACAACAATTTCTTCGTATTTCACTACGTGGTCTGTTTCTGTTAGAACATGTTCTACAATTGTGGATTTCTTCGGTTGCATGAAGCGTCAGCTACGGTTGTATTCTTTTATCCTGGTGGTGATGATGCGTTTGGTAATTCCGATGTAAACTGAGATACAGTTACAGGGAATTATGTAAACCCCGGCCGATAAATTTTTGCTTCTTTTTAAGTATCGACTATTTCCATCACAAAAAAGCGTTACATTTTACTTCAGTTTAGAACGAGCTGCCATTTATGATTCAGTGTGGTTTCGCAGTTTTGAAATAAAAGTGTTCTCTGATAAAAATTCTTGTATTAGCTATACAAGCAAATCAGAATACTCGAAAGAATCTGGTACTTCAATAGGGTCACTACTCCGCTGTCCAAATAGTTTTTTATGTCCTAAAGCGAATTTCAATCTTGAGAGCTATTGCCAATCTGAAGTTTTGATATCCACAAACTTCCTGGGAAACTTTTCTGGGATAATTGTGATTTTTTTCATTTCTAGTGTTTATAGTTCTCAAATCACTACAAACATTGATATTTTCAGTGAACACCAACATACTAGTTAATGTTTCAGAAAATAATTTTACAATAGTTGTATTTACCTTCTTAATAATAAAACCCGAAAGGGGGTGAAAAAATAACTTTGCGCTCATTTTCAATCGGCAAATTTTAGCACAGTCACACCATTTTGAATCACGCGATTACTTACGAACAAACTGAGTTGATTTCCAATCAGGAATATGACCTAATTGAGCACTTCAGGTATTCAGTATCTATAATGTTTTGATTCGACAGAAATGTTCGATCACAATTCCACGTAATGCTTTGGATCACAATTCCGATTCGACACCTGATTCAATTTCGTTTCAACTCGAAGCCAATTTATCTTGCCGATTGAGCTTTAATGAGAATCTTCCGACAGAAAAATTATAATGGACCTTCCACTTTTCCCTTACTCAAAGTGGAAAATGGATCAGTAGAAGGCGAAATAATTTCATTTTGATTTACAAATGGAGTTACAGAACAGTGAAAATTTATTTTCTCAGCATGGATACAGGGGACCTGAATTTTAAACGTATGGTCCCATATTGTCGTTCAGAATATAACAGTATTAACTCTCTCAACTTCTTGTATCAGAGGTAGGTCTACGTTTGTTTGAAATTGATTGACAACAATGTTTCGAAGTGTATGTTGCCAGTTTGGATTTACATAAAAATGTGTTAACAGATTTGAAATCTGTGGAATTATAGAATATTTTAAAAAAGTGGACCAAAATATTCGGATTAGTTGGAACAGAAATAATGACAAAAAAACAATGAGCAAAAATTCATGGGCAATAGATATAAAATAATTAATTGAAGGTAAAGAGAGCTTAGATGCATCAATGACTTGAATCGTATTTTCAAAAAGTTGAGCGGGAAAGTAGTCTTCAAAACAGAGTAGCCCCAAATACAAAATGTTGACAAAAGAAAAGTCTGAGATATACGAAATGAGAACCATGACCAAAAATATATCGGCCAGACAAAGTGAGTCATTATAACACTTTTCAAAGAATACGCAGCACATATCCGAGTTCGGAGACCAGAAAAATCTAGTATCGCCTTGGAAAACGGCCATAGAATGAATGAAACTGTCTAAAATTTTTGAGATCGGTACATAATACCAGGGTTTTGAATGATATCGAAAGAGTTAGGAATGAGTTGTCTTCATTTCCAGAAGGTGCCTATTTTCATCGAATGACGTTTTAATTTTTTTTCATTATTTATCAAAATAACAAACTCAATTTGAATATATACATATATTCGAGTATTTTTTGTTTTCCGTTATTTTTGCTGATTATTATTATCATTTTGCTCATGAGAATAATCAGCCTAATAATTGTTATTTATCAATACATATCATGTACGCGCATATCAGTAGTCATCAAACACCCGGTATACGTTTCTAAATCCCCACAGTGCAACCTATCCCCACAAATACAGTACAATTTCTAGAGGATTGGAAGATCGACACCTGTCACAGTCAACTTGACGTTGCTTCTATGTTTGATTACAAATTATATCAAACTTCAATATTCAAAATGTTTCCGCAACAGGTTAAATACTGTTGTATTTGATAAATGATAAAACTGAAACATCTGGCGTTGAAAATTAATTAGTTTCTTTCATCTCCTGAAGACGCCAACTTGGTTGGTGAAACGTGCGTCGAAAAGAGTATTGTAGTTTTGGTGGTTGGGACAAGTGCTTGTTTTTCAACTGTGATTCTTATTTATGAGTTACTGTACCAGAAACTCCAAATCCAGTACCAAGTTCCAATACGGCCATGCTGGAGAACTTGCACTGTTAGCAGAACTTTGCTGAGGGTATCTGAGAAATACTGAGGTAAACTATATTCAATACTTGAATGAGTGGGACAAGCGATAAAGCCTTCATCAGAAAAAGATTCAGAAGAAAATTGAAGTAGTACATCAATAGTTGACAATTTGAAAGACTTGCTTTGAACATATGAGTGCCTGATGGCTGTGATGGATTACTTATGGAATACGTGAAAGAACTGGCCTTGGTCAACCAGGAATTTTGAAGGTTCAGGGAAGCATTACTTTTTAACGCAATTGACAGCTGTGGGGTACCTGTAGAGATTCATTCAGACCAAGGTCTCAACTTCCAGTCGGATGCCTAGAAATACATAATGACACTGTTGGGCATTCAGAAAAGTAGAACGATAGCAACGATTGCTCTCTGACAGAACGTTTCAGAAGTACTACCGAATAATCAATCTATTTTTACATATTAACCTCTGAAAATCAAAGTAAATGTGGTCAATTGTCTCAAAAACTTCAACAATTCGAAGGGAAGTCTGGGTATGTTCCAATTCCTGGTTATTACTTCTGAGCCTTCAGTCGTAATGAATTACTTGCTTACGAAAGCAATAATCAAAATAGTATCTTATATTGAAGTATTTTTACTTCGAGTAGGGAAAATGCCGATTTGAGTTAAATGGTAATTTCTGTTACAGTAATTGAATACTATATCACATAAAATATTTTTCTCGTTCGAAAAATGGAGATGGTGAGAATTGAATAATTCAGACATTCTTCATTGTGATTCCTGACTTAAACAGTTGGGACTATATTTATTCCTGCTTCGTGATCCTAAAAATAACGGCAAAGCTGCTTGGGAGCAAATTAGCGAACCGATTCAATCAATCTATCAAAAAACTAATCAAAGAAATCTATTGCTAGTAGCTACCAATTTTAAACTAAATGCTATATTATAAAGAGCAAATGTGGCAGTCGTAGGTTAACCATCGGATTTCGATATTCTCGTATTAAAACCAATAATATTAATGAAAAAAATAAAAATTCAAACAGGGGAGCTTTGAAACAATTCACTGAATTTTTTGTTCATAAATTATATACGAGAATATCTAAACTGATTGGAAAACGTAATCGATCAAAGTCTGGCGCAATGCTTCAAACTAGCAGAAGTCGATTGTCATAAAATGTCTACCTTGTTGGATTTCACTTTCCCTTCTCTTTTTTGCCTTCAAAGGCTCCTCTAGCGCTTCTAGTCCTGTTTCTGTGTCTGTTTCGTCTCTTATCGATATTTGCCTTTGCAGCATCGTTTGTTTATTATTTAGCGGCACTTGAGTAGGAACAGCAATTGTTTTAATTCGGAACGACTGGAGAAGAGCTTCCAAAGAGTTTTTTTTTTTAAGTATGAACTGACAATAACTACAATTACCTACCATTCATTTTCGTTGTATCGAAGAGATTGGGAGCGCTTCAGTTTTGTCTTCCACATAAGAAAATGAACTTCTGGTGGTGGTGAATAATATTGATCTTTTGGCAGTTTTTACTATACCTATGAGTGAATGGACAACGTTTGTTCTATGGAAGCATGCACAGTAGCTTCATGGAATTCAATGTGTGAGAAGGAGCGCATCGGTCAGGAGAGCGCCGTATCAGATGGAGCTGATCCGTTTCAAATATAAGAAAGATGTAACGGACGTCTTCGAAACACAATATACCAGGTGAACAACAAACATCATCTGAATCATATGAAAGGCGTTTTGTTCTATAAACAATCATGTTTGAAACGCCTGGTATATTGCGTTTTTTCTAACAAGGAACTGTACTCAAATCAAGTCACTAGTCTTCTGATATTCAATGCAATGCATGGCAGCACAACAAGACCGTTCATCACATTTTTAGCTGCTTTTGAGCAACAAGCAACACTGTTTTTCGATTAAAATGCATAAAAGATGACACTTATGCGGCAAGGAAGTAGTATCACATGATATTTTAATTACGACGAAGAGCCTTGTACTCTTTTAGAAAGAGCATCGAGTTGTGGGTAATCTACCGCCCGCTGATCTGGTGGAATCCTATTAGAAAAACATGTATGAGCAACCAAAACACTTCAGTTCTATCGAGCATAAGTTTCTGAACTTCGACAGTATGAACACAATAAATTGTCTGTGCGAAAGTTGCGAATAACGTGGATTTGAATCGCTGGAGTTTAAATCCATTTGAAAAAACGTTCTCAGGACGTTTATTCCACATAAACGCAGTTCTCCAAATGGAAGAGTACCTAAACTGTGAATTGCGGGGTGTACTGAGTTAAACCTCAGAATAATGATCGAATGTGCCAAGTCACTTGAACACCTCCCGTGAAAGTATATATAGTAGAGAAACAAATCTCTAACGTTTCTTCGATGTTCCGGACTATCAAGGTGGCAAGTGATGTTCTTGTCTCCAATCAGGCGGATGGCTCTATTCTAGATGGAACCCAATAGCTTCGGGGTATGCTTAGGGGCGGAGCTCTATACATGTGAACAATACTCCAGGGAAAGTTGATCTGAACTTTGTAAAGCATCGGAAGTCGCTGAGGTTTGTACAATTTTCTGGTTCGGAACAGTGTTTCAAGCTTCTGAAGAGCTTTGAGAAGCTTTTGAGAAGCCTTTGCAATTCCAATTATTTCTTACACTACAATACTGTAATGGTAGATTATTGAGTCATTGTAAACCTTGATGTCAGTTGGCTCACCTTGAGTGAGCGATCAGATGAATGAATTGACTGCTGAATTCTTCTTGTAGGAAAAATGGAAATTATATCAAAAGCGTCCACTTGGTGAAAATTCTGATCACTTCTTTTTCCAGAACACTTATGCTGAAGTCCGAGAGGTACATTGTGTGGATACATTGAGGCCAATGAGGAGAATATATGGAATCAAACATTATCAATGTACGAGTATGAGATGCATTGACACATTGTGTTAGTGTGGGAAATGATCTTTGAGATAACATGTGTGCTTTATGAAAAGGATTCAGATCAAACGAATTATTGAATGAAACAAAATATTTAACAATCATAATTGCCACATTACATCCCTGGAACAGAGCATGGAAGTGATCAAAACAATATATTGAGACTAACAATTGAAAAATCTCAAACTACACTCAAACTAACTCTAAGAATAAAATACTACCGGAAACAGTG